>BOPN01004597.1:110000-112720 GCA_017312705.2 Penaeus japonicus
AGAAAGAGAGAAAGAGGGTAGAGTAGAAGGTCCAAGATCAAAGGGTAGACAGAGGAATCTTGATGAAATGGTTGAGATCGCTGGGTCGTAGAGGATTCAAAAACATGGTTGTCAACGTAAGACTCTGACTCGATACTAAAAGAACTAAAAGAAGATCAACTACAAACTACAAACCATAAAATGAATGAGTCTGCAAGGAAATTAAAATGACTGCATCTCGCCCGCCATTCTACAACCTCATGGAAGTGTAATAGCAAAACTAATTGTTCTTTTTTCGGATAATATCAAGCAAATGTTGTTGAATATCATCATAGAGTGTTGTCATAGGACGTGTATTTCCTGAAATGCAATTAGATGTTAACATTTATATTCTAGTGTTTGTCAGCAGATGAGATGTAAAGTTAATTTGAGTTGTAGAGAAATAATTAGTAAAAATCAGTCTATCTAGATTCCTTATTTTTATGATTATTTTCTTAGGCAAATATGAGAGTTATAGCATGATTAAAATTTGCCATTAAATGAAAAATTGTACGAGATATATCGTCAAATTGTTAAAATCCCCGGGAAAGTAGAATGTTGCAAACAGAATGCAGATGGAAATTGATTCAACAATACTCTAAAAAGATGCATATAGTTTACATCGTATATATACCTTTTGCATTCATCTACTTTCTATTCATCTACGTCTTTATGTTTTGTAAAACCGCAAGAGTATTAATGTTTTATTTACATTTTGAATGAAATAAGAATGATACATGATACACGTATGCTTATGCACGCAGGTTTAGCAAATGTACTAATTATTATTGATAATTAGAAGTTACTTGCATTTTACTGTAGATCAGAAGTACGATATCATTACTAAATCCCTTGGTGTGAAAACGGCAATTTGAAAGATATATATATACATATACATACATATATATATATATATATATATATATATATATATATATATATATATATATATACATATATATATATATATATATATATATATATATATATATATATATATATATATATATACACACAAACAAACACACACACACACACACACACACACACACACACACACACACACACACACACACACACACACACACACACACACACACACACACACACACACACACACACATATATATATATATATATATATATATATATATATATATATATATATATATATATATATACACAGACAGAAAGACAGACAGACAGACAGACAGACAGACAGACACACACACACACACAAACAGACACACATACACTCACATATATTGATAACAAAATTTATATATCCAAGACAGCAGCTCATGTACATAATGTATACCAATGCACTGTCATGTACCATATATTACCGGTGGGTCTACCTTTGCTATCAGTTCATATGTGTTCTTAGAAAGACAAACTACGCCTCTTATGGTACTCTTTATTCTGCTCTTGGTGAAGTGGAACAAAGATTTAATTTATGCTTCATTTTTATGCTTAAAACATTACGGTCTCTATATAGTGGTAGTTTTTAACCAAGGGGCCAAGTGAATGGTATGTACTTTTAGGAGTAAGCAACAGGTTTCAGAATACTTCAATTGATCTTAATGTTTTAAAATACTGCAAATTCTATTAATAGAGAAGATAGTGAAACAACGCCCATTTGACACAGTTATTCAGTTTATCACTCATGCTTTTCTAACAGTTGAAAATGATGATAATGATAGTTTTGTCAATATAATAATGCTCTTTAGATAACTGACACATGTCTCTGTATAGGTGATTGATAAGCATTCTTTACCATACCTCATATATCATTCGGAAGTGATTATCATAAATATGTCAAGACATTCTTCGTGTGTATAGATATTCTCGGTGCTTCTATACGGAGATTTTGATCAATTATAATAATTTCCTTCCCTCCTTTTGAAGATTACATGTTTGAGAGCATATATAGGAACATGTATATGTATATATGTATATATGTATATGTCTATGTATGTATGTATATGTCTATGTATACATGTGTGTGTTTATGTGTCTGTATATATATATATATATATATATATATATATATATATATATATATATATATATATATATATATATATATATTACAATTTTCGTCCTCTAGTTAGTGCAAACCTTTATTATACACACATTGTGTGATGATTGTATAGTGCAATGAATAAAGAAATGCAACAGATAACACCATGTTTATGAACCTTAACCATAGAAGATTTTTTGCATAAAATTGATAAAAAATATATCGTCTATAAATAATCTCCCTCCATCATCACTAATTCCAAAGTGATAGAAGTAATATCTACCCTGAGTGACTGGCCAAAGATTAACCTCAGGTCCACCATCGGCTCTTTAAACCACTGGCACTGCCGCTAGAAGTGACTGCCCTTTCGGTTGCGTCTTGCACTGTCCGGGTTGCCGTGATGGTTAGCATCTTTGGGAGGTTTGGCCTTGGCCAGCAGACACGTAATCCTTGGTATTTGATGGACCTCGAGTCGACGACTGTATATATGTATATATGTATGTTTGTATGTACATGGACATATACATATACATATGCATATGCATACATACGTACATACATAAATACATACACACACACACACACACACACACACACACACAAACACACACACACACACTCACATATGTATATTTATATACATACATACATATATATATATATATATATATATATACAC
>BOPN01004598.1:15000-22500 GCA_017312705.2 Penaeus japonicus
ATACTAGTTTATATACAGTTTATGTTCCTAGTGTCATTTTTCTTATAGAAGTAAAATGTTTATTGTCGCTCAGATTTCACAGATGGTGACAATGCATTTATCGTCAACGATTATGCATGGATGACTTATGCCTGCATTTACTACACTCTGCAGTTTCAACACATTATGATGCATCAATTGCCTTTATGCTGCCACTCTCTTCAACAACTAAACAAATTTTTCTTTTCTAAAAAAAAAAACATTATTGCTTTCAATATTCAGCGAAACAAAAGACTTCATGATGATATCTTGTATTAGTTGCTTAAAAGAATATTTCTTAAAGCCGCTAATAACTATTCTTCTCGCTTGTTCCAGGGAAGTCAGGTGTGATTAGCATATTGGGAAAATCATATACCGGTACTCTAGATTTGCCCATCATATAAGCACAAGCACCCCACCAAATGAATTCAACCTTTTAGAAGACTGAACTAACCCGCTAATCAATGATCCATTCATGTTATCACTGACACCGTGTTTCCATGGTGTGAATAAATCATACGGTGGCATGACTATTGCAATTCACTCTCCACATAGCTAAGTATTTCATGATCGTAACACCCTCATGAATAACTTCATTTATTATCATATTCATGTTGATGATAGTAGTGGTGATGTTAATGTGGATGATAAATGTGGTAATGATTATGATAGTGATGATAATCGTATTGATATCTGGCTTCACTGTGATTGAGGTCTGGATACATATCCACATCGTATGGTTCCACATATCTTCTTCGCATGAGGAGTCCACTGTTCGGTCCCAGCAACCAGCGTTAAACTATAGGATGTTCTCTCATGACATAAGCTTAATTTAAGAAACGTTTCCCGCAACTATTTGGAAACAGTCTCCTCGCATGCCGGAGGATATCAACAAACTTAACTGGTAACTTAAATGAAACTCTGAAAGGCTTTTGAATCTGCGTTATTTCCAAAATAGGTGGGGCAACATATTCGAAGGAAGATACACACTGGGATCCCTCGGGAACCGCGTGTGTTATCCTTATGGCCTATAGCACACACTGTTATGATTCTTTTCAATGGACTCAATTGAACAGGACAGGACTTAGTTGACAGGTCTCTGCATTAGCAGCAGAATATATTTAGGAAAAAAAATTATATATATATATATATATATATATATATATATATATATATGTATATGTGTGTGTGTGTGTGTGTGTGTATGTGTATGTGTGTGTAAGTGTGTGTGTTTGTGTGTGTGTGTACGTGTAAGTGTGTGTGTTTGTGTGTGTGCATATATAGATATGTGTGTGTGAGCGTGTGTGCATATATACATGGTTGTGTGTTTGCGTGTTTGCATATATACATATGTGTGTGCATATATACATATGTGTGTGTGCATATATACATATTTGTGTGTGGTTGTGTGTGTGTGTGTGTGTGTGTGTGCGTTTCCGTGTGCGCATATATACACATTATTATTATTATCCTTATCATTATCATTTTTATCATTATCACTACTATTATTATCACTATAGTTATTAGGATGATCATTATAATGATCATTTTCATTTTCATTATCATTGTTACTATTTTCATTATAATTTCAATTAACACTATTGTTACCATTATCATTATCACTGTTGTTATATTTATTATCATGAACCTTATCATTATTGCCGTCACTACTATTGTTCCTACGACTACTTCTGCTGCATAATTGCTATAATCTATTACTATTTCATTAGTATCATTATTATCATCATTATCAGTATTATCAATATTACCATCTTCACTGTTATTGCTATCATTACTGCCATCATTATCATTATTATCATTATCATTATTATTATTATCATTAATGTTATTATCTTTTATGTTTATAATCATCATTATCATTAATATCATTCATATTATTGCTATTATTATCATCATCATTTTTATTATCATTGCTGCTATCGTATTTGCAAAAAATATTAATGTTATTAACACTACCATTTTCATTAATTTTTTTTCATTATTTCACTACCGTTATTATCTTTATTATCATTATCAATTGAAATATCACATTCCTCTCTTTTTTAATATTATCATTGCTATTGTTATGTTTATTGTTTATATCATTGTTATTGTTGTTGATGTTGTTATCATTGCCATTTTCATGACAATTATCATTTCCTTAAATTCAATTAATCTCATGTCGAGACTAGACAGAGTGGGAGATAACCATAACTGAGCTGAGTTGAGGCGACGAATCTCATCGGGAAAAAGTGCAATCAAATCTGAGTCACGGGGATACACTTCCTAGAAAATGCGGCACAAAGTGTATCCTAGACTGATGTACTTGATGTGGTGCTAGTATGGTTTGAGTTCTTTTAGAGAGAAAAGTTCTCATTAGTAGCTGGCTTGGAAATTTACCTTATGGATAAGATATAATTTCAGAAGGCATATTAGATTGCCGATGTCTCAGGAATTAAATCTATCAATGAGAGTTTGTTGGCTCTTCCATTTAGTTTAGCTTCTCCTTTAATAAGGCTTCCTTATTAGTCCGTTTTCTGTGAGCGTGTTTGGCGTCGGAAGTGTAGTTGCGTCCGAAGCATGTCAGTTTTGGCTTTATTGTTTCTCATTGCCAATTAGGACATATAATTATACCTTAACGGTTATTCCATTTGTCAAAAAGTAATCTAACATACAAAATGAATGAAGTTTATACCGTCTAACCATTCTGAATAGAGCGTTACGGCGTATTTCACAGCCACGTCCAAACATCCGAACGAAGAAACGTCTTCTGCTGCATGAAAACATTTCTCCGGAGAGTCTATGGTTCTCCTGTTTATGTGTCACATTTCACATATTTCCCCGCCGAGGACTTCCCTGACTGTCCAGAGGAGAGCCACAGGCATCGCGAAAACCATGGAGAGGTAAAGAGAGAGCAAAAGCGGCCGAATAAGTCCCATTTTTAAGGCATTTTGTTCACGGGGAAGTCCTGTGTGTGAAGACCTTCCATCAAGCTCTAATATACATCACTCGGACGAATTATTTCCATTCATTGAATTCCTTTCCTTCGGGCGATTTATCCGAAGTTCTTTGAGAGGACTCTGCTATTCATGTGTGATTTGGCGTCTGTTAAAGTTTTTCAGTGAAAAAACCGGCATGAATTTATGGGAAAATCCATTCCACTTGTAAACCTGGATCAGCTGTTTGATTTTTTTCTCAACTTTTTTTTTTTTTTTTTGGATAAACAATCATGGAATTGGTTCTCTTATTGTAGATGGATATTTCATTCTCTTGTTTATACATGAGTAAAAAAGGGGGAAAAATTGAGTGTTTTTATTATACTTTTTTTTTTCATTTAGGCTTATAAGCCTATGGTGAAATATGGGGTGAATGTTAAGTGAAAAAAATATGCAAGATTTTTTGAAGTTGATATATGAAAGGGGATAATGCAAACCAGAAAATCATTATGGAAATTTAAGTGAGAATTAGATGTGTTGAACTGTCCTCTTTAGATTAGAAAATAAAGTTTTTATTCTAGTGGGAACATGGAGAATTTCAATACGAGGTAGGCCTACAGACTAGAATTATTATTATTATTTTTTTTAGCTCTGAGTAACATAATATAATGTAATTTAATTATGATGAATACAAAATAAGGATAATTATACAGCAGAATTAGAAGAAAAAAAATTGGATAGAATTTCATGTTGGGTAAAAATTTGGAATTTGGAGGAATAGAATCCATGGTTTAGTGAAAACAACAAAATATAACTATACTAGAAATAACCAATGCTTTGACACAATACAATTTTTTCAAATCATATTCAATCGAAGATAAGAAATGCATAGTTTAGTAGCTCATGCATGATCATGTATGTTATTCTTTTAGGAATATACATATACAGAAGAGTATAATTGCTCTGTTAAGCTCTCTTTATTTTTATTTTTTTTTTACAAAACACAATGACAGAAACCAGTAGAAAAATTAAGTTTAAGCAAACAATATACAAAGGTTGTTTTAACCCAGACATTTACAAAGAGAAGAAAAAATAAAATAGTTGATATTTTTTCTATTAATAAGAAGAATTAAGTCATTCAATACCATATTTAAATTTTAGACTATTTGCCTGTCTTAAAAGCATTATTCAAAAGCTAGAAGGGTGAAAACATTTTTTTCTACCTGTTTGTATAGCTTATCTTCAGATATAAAAATTTTATTACTTCAACTGAATTCTCATTTGTGATCCTTCAAATTTGTGAATTTGTGTAATTTCTGTATTTTATTGTGAGGTTATTGGTTTTGTGAATGTTCAGAGGAAAGCTACTTGAATGTCTCAAGAATTCTCTCTCTCTCTCTCTCTCTCTCTCTCTCTCTCTCTCTCTCTCTCTCTCTCTCTCTCTCTCTCTCTCTCTCTCTCTCTCTCTCTCTCTCTCTCTCTCTCTCTCTCTATTCTCTCTCTATTCTCTCTATCTCTACTCTTTGTCTTTACTTTGTCTCTACTCTCTGTTTCTACTCTTTGTCTCTACTCTCTTTCTCTATTCTCTCTTTGTACTCTCTATTCTCTCTCTCCTCTCTCTGCTCTCTCTGCTCTCTCTACTCTCTCTCTATTCTCTCTCTCTCTTCACTCTTCACTCTGCACTCTTCTCTCCTTTCTCCTCTCTCCTCTCTCCTTTCTCCTCTCTCCTCTCTCCTCTCTCCTCTCTCTTCTCTCCTCTCTCTCCTCTCTCTCCTCTCTCTCCTCCTCTCTCTCTCTCTCTCTCTCTCTCTCTCTCTCTCTCTCTCTCTCTCTCTCTCTCTCTCTCTCTCTCTCTCTCTCTCTCTCTCTCTCTCTCTCTCTCTCTCTCTCTCCCTTCTCTCTCTCTCTCTCTCTCTCTCTTTTGCTTTCTCTCTCTTTCGCTGTTCTCTCTCTCTCTCTCTCTCTCTCTCTCTCTCTCTCTCTCTCTCTCTCTCTCTCTCTCTCTCTCTCTCTCTCTCTCTCTCTCTCTCTCTCTCTCTCTCTGCTCTCTCTCTCTCACTGCTCTCTCTCTCTCACTGCTCTCTCTCTCTCACTGCGCTTTCTCTCTCTCTCTCTCTCTCTCTCTCTCTCTCTCTCTCTCTCTCTCTCTCCTCTCTCTCTCTCTCTCTCTCTCTCTCTCTCTCTCTCTCTCTCTCTCTCTCTCTCGCTGCTCTCTCTCTCTCTCTCTCTCTCTCTCTCTCTCTCTCTCTCTCTCTCTCTCTCTCTCTCTCTCTCTCTCTCTCTCTCTCTCTCTCTCTCTCTCTCTCTCTCTCTCTCTCTCTCTCTCTCTCTCTCTCTCTCTCTCTCTGCTCTCTCTCTCTCTCTCTCTCTCTCTCTCTCTCTCTCTCTCTCTCTCTCTCTCTCTCTCTCTCTCTCTCTCTCTCTCTCTCTTTTCTCTCTCACTCACATTCCCTTTCCCCTCCTCCCTCTCTCCATCCCCCATTGAGTGCTACCTTAGGAATATCCCCAAGACACTGCATTATTCCTCTATTTCAGAAATAGTTGAATTAACATAAAGTGAGAGAGTGTGTGACCTTGGGGTCTTGCGGAAGACCATGACGGTGGACGACAAGTCAGATGGCTCTGGCTCCTCAGAGGGCTCTGCAGCCAGCATTGGAGCCATTGAGAAGACATATGCCAAGGAAAGCAATGTTCGTGCTCGGGTTGGCCTCTATATCAAAGATGGAGAGAAGCTCAGAGCAGATTTCCACATACTGTACAGAGCTCTTCCAGACTTGAGGTATGTAGTGCCTATATTTTGAAGGATTGAATGTTTTATGCTATTCTGTTTTATTTCTCTTCTTTTTCTTTTGTCAAGATTTAGTGTTTTGATTCTGTTCCTTGATTAAACCTATTAAGGACAAGATTCCGAGCAAGCTAACTGGCTGTCAAGACAGGATATTTCTGATGCCACAGGCAACATCCAGAAAGTAGAGGGATAAGGAAAATACTTTGTCTGTGGTCCCAGTGGTACAGACATGCTTAACAAGTGTTTTTCCTTAAAACTATCACAAAGCAAAGATTTAGGCTGACCTTGGAAAGCTGTAGCTCTGAAACTAGCACTGTGACAGTCATAAAACTTTCAGACTGTGACTGCACTTTATCAACACATAATTTCTAATGTTGCTTCCTGTGTGCAGTGACACCCATGTTTTAGGCCTAAACAGGGCTGTCAAATATGTTTTGACAGCCATCTGAAACAGATGGCTGTGTATGATAATTTTTAAGAGACTTCTTTTTTTGCTATTCCTTTCTTGGTATCGCATTTTCTTTTCAGTGTGCATCATGATGCTTATTTGAAAATGCTATTATATTTTGTATCTCATATTTTCCTTACTTTTACCTGAATGCAGGAAGAAGAAAGACCGTCGGAAACTAAGACGAAAGGCCAAGTCAAACAAACATCACAAGGACAAGAAAAAGAAGGTTAGTCTCTAGCCAATACATCTTATAATAACTTTCTAACAGACCTTTCAGAGTGTAAGAATGGATTATGAAATAGACTGAGAGAAGCTTGTCTTTGTTTATCCTTCCAGTGACTTTAGCAGGTTATAATAATAGACCATCTGATAAAGAGTTTGGCCTCCACCCACTATTCACTAATTTTCTCTTCTGTTCCTTTATTTCTTTTTCATATTTTCTCCTCAATTTTTTTCCTTCTCCCATCATCATCTAGATCCATTCATTAGCCTATTCTAGTTGTTTTTTCTCAGTCTATTCATCTTTGCATATTTTTCTTGTTTTCTTCTCTCTTGTACTAAATGTTTATATTCATAATATTCCCTTATTTATCATTCAAATGAAAGCAGTGGAAATATGAATATCTCATTGCAGCTCCTTTGTGAAACAAAAAGTACATGTAGGCAACAGGAAGTTATTTATATATATGGCTGGGTGTGACACAAAGTGTTATCAGATCTTTCCCAAATAGAAAAGTTATAAGACTAAGGGTCACAGCTCAGTGTTGTGACCACTTGCTTTGCCAAGGGATGTTTAGCACAGTGAGTGGAAGAAAGTACCAGAATTCATCAACAAATTTTCAAAGTCTTGTCCATTTTGATAGCATTTAACTAAAGTATCATTGAGACCATGTCTTCCAGAAATAAAAATGAGGAGGTTGATGACTGTATCTGCAATGTGAGCAATGAAACTTATAGAATTTTGTCTCAGTGTGGAAATCTGAATAATGTAAACAGACAGCAACTTGGAAAGGTGCAGTTGCATTCAGCAAGGAATACTCTTGCCACAAGAAGATTTTCATTTGATAATCATGTGCTGTTTGGAGGAAAATCTAAAGCAAAAGTTACACGAAGAGCTTCATGCAGCCCGGGACTCTTGCCCATCCAGAGGAATCAGGACGCCTTTGGTTCTGGGAGCAGCAGTCAGGTGTTGGCAAGAAGACGACACTCAGATGCTGGCACCACAGTAGGTGTTACCTCAAGCTGGAGATTGAAAGAAAGCTGCAAGTTCCAAAGACGCAGGAATTCCATGGTTAGTCTGAGCAGCA
>BOPN01004598.1:25000-32500 GCA_017312705.2 Penaeus japonicus
AATGAAAGAACGAAGCAGTTTCCAATGTGTTTCTCCTATGCTCAGTGATATGATGTTTATCTCGTGCAGATGGTTGGTCTTGGGCTGGTTAGTGTATACGAGTTGATACGTGGGTCAGTGTCTGCATATCCGGCACTGTGTATACGAGCTCTTGAGGCACTGTTGGATATTCTACAAGGACAGCAACCAGAGGCCTTGAGGAGTGAGCCGCCAGAAGTCATAGGTGAGGAAGCTGAGTGTTGTTTTTTAATGGGTTTCAAATTATTACATTTTTTCTGGTAGAGTTGTTAAGATTTCTCTCTTGCCAAACTTAAGGTAATTGTTAAACTTGAATTTGAAACTTCCTATATATTTTTTTTTATTTGTAGTTAACTTTGCTTTGCCCTGTGGTAAATAGGATGAACTTAGGCAACTGACTATAAAGAATATGTCATAAACTTCTCTTTTTCCTTTTCTAATTTTTCTTTACATTTTCTCTTTACAGATGCCCTTTTTACCCTGCTCCTGCGGCTGGCCACAGCAAGCAATGGAGACGTGCTGACATGCCCATCATCCCCTTTAGTGGGTGTGGCATGTGCCTGCCTCTTATCCCTGGTGGTTGCGCGTGGGGAGACAGGCAAGTTCCTCAGAGCCACAGCTGACGTTCTCATGACTTCTCGCCAGCTGGCTAGTCAGAGCATCCAGGTGAGAGTGGATTAGCATTAAAGGAATTCAAAAAAAGTAAAACAAAGATAAAACAACCACACTAGACAGTGCATGTATACCCAGTTGTAAATGGATTGATATTGCAGTGCTCAATTTAAGACATTTAAATGTTGGTGCTTTCAGTTAGGTGGAAGCATTGTTAAATGTGAGTCCATTTCTTTTCTGAACAGGTTCCAGTCATACTAACACTACTTCAACGGAGTGTCCATGCAGTGCTTTTAGGGAAGACATCCAGACCAGATTGGCTCACTTGTGGAGTTCCTAAATCTGCCCTTATTGACAAGTTTTCAGTAAAAATTATGACAGGTGAGGAAATTGGTTTGTTTTCAAATATATATATGTTTTTTTCTTGTCAAATGTTTAATTCTTTTATAACTTTCTCCCATCAAAGAGTATCCAGTCTTGCAGATAAGTATGTTGTAGAAAAGGAAATAGTCCTACAAGTTGTAAGTTTAGCAAAGTTCTCCATAGATTTTTATAACCAGGTACTTTTTCTTATTTACTTTCTCAGTTTCATCATTTATTCAGGTGCTTCTTGATTCTTATTTCTAGATGGTGAAGAGTCCAAAGAAGAGAGCACAATGACATGTGATGGCCACTACCTGTACATACACAATGGTCATGGCCTTTTTAAGATCGGTTCAGGCTTTGGGGGAACCATGAAAGGACACGTCTACATCCACCGTCCAGATTTCTACCCAAAGCAGAAGGGATGGCTAGGCTTTGCTCATGTGAGTGTTGTTTGTTTGCTTTTATTTTTTATTTTGTTTTTCTTTTATTTTTATTTTATTTTTTATTTTCTTTCTTTCTTTCTTTTTGTATCGTCTATAGTACAACAGTGCAAATAGGAAGAACCTTTCTCTACATGTTTCAAATTTTAATGATTATTACTGTTTAAAGGTTTTCTTCCCATTTTTTATAGCACAATGAAAGCATTTCTTTATTTTTCCAGCAAATTGGGCAAATCAACCTCTTTTATTATTTGTTTCTTTTCCATTTTTGCTTTCCAGTGTGCTCACTCTTCTGTACTGACTTAATTCATTAACAGATTTACTTATAGAAGTAGATCATCATGTAATCCACATCAAAGTCAGCTCAGTTCCATCATTATAGCCTTTTCTCTTTTAATCTATTGCGGATGGGTGTCATGACATACATGCCCAGTGTCTAAAATGTGCCCCTGTGCCAGTAGGGATGCCTTTTACTGTGGCACTCACAGGTCATAAGCACAGGTTTTCTTCCTCTTCCCTACATCTTCATGTTATCTTCATTGTAGATGGTTATATGTTTCATATTCATTCATAACAGTACACAAATACAAAGAAGTAAAGTTCTATCACACTGATTATAAAGAATGAGTTGATATGGATTCTATACTACAATTTTAGTCAATTGCAGTAACAATAGAGCTTGTCATATGACAATATAAGTCTCTAAACACAATAAAACACACAAAGTTAAAAACACAAAAATGGATCTAGTTTTATCATGAGAGACTGAAGGAAAGTGGGAAAAGTCAGTGTTGCAAGAAGCTGCCTCATTCTGAAATAAAACCCATCCTGGAGTCTGGGCAAGCAAATCTATCCCCCGTCTGCTATGGATTAATATAAAGTGAACAGATCCCTTCTCACACTGTATCATCTTATCCACACAGGGTGATGTCTTCTACCGACCAGAGGCAAGCAATGGAGAGCTAGTCGTTATTGACCGTGAGGTGCTCAAGGTGTCAGAGGTGTATCAGTGTTCTTCCCCTGGATGGTGTCGTGGTTTGCCCTTTAGCGATGGGATCAACATCGGCCACATATCACCCGATAGAGAGGCACGTTGAATGCTGATAATTTATCCATTTATTTTATTCCATAGCCTGCTATGTATAGTCATAAGCTCCATGTTGGGTTAATAGTAATGGCTTTTATGAATTTTCAGGATGGTTTTGTGGTGAGAACATACAATCCTTTGGTGAAACCGATGCCCCTCGTCAATGAGCTTGGACTAAGTTTGGCAATTAGGTGTATTCAGGTATGATTCCTTTTGTAGTTATGCTTAGGGTTTTTCTTCATATTTTTTCTGGTCTTTCTTTGAAATGAGTAATTTTTTCATTTACTCCCCCCTCCCCCCTATTCTTAAAGAGCCAGAAAGGTTTTATAATAATTATGATATCCAGCTGGCTAGGACATTATTAAATAATCTTTTAAATTCAAGACCATTAAACATTTATGAATGATTCTCAACAGGTTTTTGGTGGCCCAGATCAACAGTCAACATTGTCAGCAGGTCTGGATGAGGACATACTTATGGTTGCAGCAGGAAAAGAATTCACACTTGTTAGAACAGTTGGTGGCAGGGTAAGTTACAGTTGAGAGGCAAATGTACAATTTTTGTTGTTGTTGTTTCCTAGGAAAAGGAAATCTTCATTACATATTTCTTTTATGCATAATATTAATCGTAAGTATCCTCTCTTGGTATGATAAGGGAATACAGTTATTTAGGTGTTGTATTTCTTATCAAGAATACAGCATCATGCCAAGGAAAGTGTGAAAATTAATGGGGGACCATTGGTGTCCTTAGGAAAGTGATCGTAATCTGCAATTTCTGTAGTAGTCAGTTCACAAGCAAAGCACAACATGATTGCTATTTTAGACATAGCTTCAGAAATGGTTTCACATGGTACAGACTGAAAACATAAATAGATACATTCTATTGGCTGTGCAGTAAAGATTGTATCTCTTCCTGTAGCACATGTGTACCATTTGAAACCATGCCTTAATTTATGCCTGAAATAGTGCCCACTAGATACAGAGCTTCTGACTTGATCTTTCCACACATTGAGGGAGGTTTAGACTGAACAAGTTTAGCCTTTGCTAAGTCCAGCCTTGCCTTGCCTCAGGCCTTGATCACTTAGTATAGCATAGAAGTTGAGGACCATACTCTATTAATGATACTGGCTGTGGTTTAAATATTAATGACTAAAATGAAATAATAGCAACAATAACCAAAGGGGCAAGTTCCTTTTTTCATCACCCGAGTCTTTCATTGTACATAGGGAAAAGATAAAGAGATCTGAGAGACAAATAGAACCCGGTTCGTTAAGAGAAAGGTATAAATTATAGGTAGATAGACAGTGCAAACAGAATCAATCCAGATAAAGTTTTCATTTTAGTGGTATTCATGGTCCCCATGGCTGTGTCCTTTCAGGTTTATTACAGTGGGAAAGCATCATCTGTGGGCATGAAGCAAGGCAGCAGTAGCAGTGCAGCTGCAAGTAGCAGTGGGGGTGCAGGAGCTGTTGCCAGTGCCAGTGGAGTGGCAGGAGCAAGTGCAGGTGGATCAGGTGGTGCAGGATCAGGTGCCGCTGGCGGAAGTGGTGGTGGTGCAGTGAATGGCCCCAATACGCCAAGTGCTCCAACTGGACGGTGGCCGGAACTGACTATCACTAAGTCTCCACGTGTTGTGCATCTGGCAGTGGGCCATGAGGGGCAGCATTCTGTGCTCGTGTCAGACGAGGGTTCAGCATTCTTTGTGGGAACTGCGAGGCGTGGGGAAGATGGGGATGCCAGTGAGTGAAGTCTTTGTAAATTGTCCAATTAGAATCAGAAAAAAAAGCCTTTGAGCATTTTTATTTATTATCATTATTATTATTATTACTATTATTATTATTCATAAGATGAAATTATAGCTTTTATAAAAGATGTTATGGAACAAATACATAATATCTTGTCCCCCATTTAGGCAAGGGTCGTCGGCAGCCAAAACCAGTCAAACCAAAGAAGATGATAAAGTTAGACGGCCACTTTGTCACCAATGCAGCTTGTAATAATGGCACATCTGCTCTTGTAACACGTGATGGGGAGCTCTACATGTTTGGAAAAGACACTTCCCACTGTGACAGTACCACAGGTTAGTGTTCTGTTGACTACAAGCATTTGTAACCTAAAGATCATCAGACAGATGATCAGTTAAAATGATTTTCATACCTGAATGTAGATACTTACGCCTCTTACATATGATAAGTTTCAGTGAAGCTTTTTTTATTATTTACTTGGCTGCATAACAGACTCTCACCACCCAAATTGCCAAGCAAATGTGCAGAAAATGTGCAAGAAAATTGTTAACCAGCTTCTAACCTTCAAAGAACATCTATTATCAATTGATATATGCTATGGTATTCGTGAACTTTACATTTGGCAATTTTTTTGTATAATAACATGACATACATATCTTGTGCCTGCAAAGGGTCCAAAATTAGTAATGCAGTCGTATGTCCTAGAGGATTAATCAAATTTATAGCCTTTTTTTCTTTCTTTCTTTCTTTCTTTCTTTCTTTTTTTATACCAGATGCAGTAATAATATGGACCATCTAACATGACATCACCCCACTATGATTATTTCAATCTCAATCTCTCCAGGTCTAGTCACTGACCTTCGGGACGTCCATGTGAGTGCAGTATCCCTAGGCAAGGCTCATGCCATTGCCCTGACAAACAAGGGCCAAATTTACAGCTTTGGGATCAACAACAAGGGCCAGTGCGGAAGGGATTTTGTGCCGCAGATTAAGGAAGGAACAGGTTAGTGTGAGAATTGGGGTATCTTAGTGTCATTGTTAAACTGCATGAGGACTCACATTAGCAGCAAATATTGGGTTTTATTGCATGTGATTGTTAAATGCAGCAAATTTATAGAAAGGTTTGCAAGAGAATATGTCATATAAGTGTGGATGCATATCTGAATTCTATTTTAACCCATTCACGCCAGTTGACATCCTATCACGAGCTTAAAAATATATCCCCGGACCTGGGTGACATCCTTAGACGTTGTGCATTTTCTCATCGAGTTCCAGGAGGGGCAATGTGACATGCTGAAACGTCAGCAATAGATCTCTAGATTGTTCTCAATTATAATCTTTTTACATAATTTCTTAAAAACTGTTACTTTTGTTTAGGTGTTTGAGTGTCAAAATGAGATGTAGCATTAAAAAAATGACATTACAGAAGTGATGTTGATGACATCATGGTAATTTCTGCTTCTTGATTGGTTGAATAAAAAGAGCTGAGTCAAAAAACTATTGTAAAATCTAATGTGTTTGGCCAAGAAATAAAATAAAGTAAAAAATTACTCATGCAGTACAACTTCTAATTTGTTGATTACCCGTGATATCATGTCATATCAAGTCACGAGGTACTTGCACATACTCATATGTACATGTATGACTTTTCATATTGTTCTTCTTTTCAATTTGGTAAAAAAATAAATAAATAAATTGCTTCCACTTTCCTTTGGTATTTTCACACACAAGTGAAAAATATAGGCAAAGTTCAATAAAATAAAACTTAAAAGGTATTACTGTAACATGTTTTTTTATTAAAATAACTCCTCTGAACATGGCAATATTTTTATGTGCCTTTACATTGTAGACACATTCATGAAAACCATAAGAATAGGGTGGGTGAAAAACGCTCTGAGAGGATCAGCGTGGCCCCACGCAGCGAGAAAACACCCCGGCACGAAGCGTCATGCACTTGTTATCTTCCCTGCGTAAGCAGGAGTAGGCCAAAATATGTCCCATTGTAAATTGGTAAATGCTGTCCTCCCTATAGTTATTCAGATCAGATTCCAGTTCCTGTTTTTTTTTTCTTTCATTGTTTGCAAACTGTTTTGATGACACAGTTACCATATCCACTTCAGCATTGTACTAAATAAGGATGATGTTAACTCATTGCATATGGGTGTCATGACATGCATGACAGCACCGATTAGGCCTAAAAGACGGGTGTCAATGGGACGCGACATTGGGATCTGCTCACAGTTGAAGTGTGCACACAGTGATGAAGTATTATGGCTGTTATAGTGCTAGCTCCAGAGCTACAGGGTTTCAAAGTAAAATATTGTTAGGGCTTGTCTGCGCTACCCAGAGGGCAGAAGAAACACTTTTCCTGTCCTTCTAATTAGGCAATGCCGATAGTGTCATAGATCGCCCATCCTGATGGCCAGTTAGGTCATTAGGTGCCCCATCCACAATGGGTAAATAATGAGTGTCTTAGCAAACTCTGTTTTTACTCTGTTGATGAATGCACAATTTAAGGAAATCACATGTACTCAGAGATGACAAAATAAATGAATAACAGAAAATGCATGTATGCTTAATTACATCAATCCTTTTGCATTAATGTTAGACTAGATGAATGTCTACATGTTAAGTCTGTTTCACTGTTGTTGTTTTTTTAACCCCAGTCCTATTTATTAGTGCATTGGCAATATTTATTAATCCTTTTATTTCAATGGAAAATGAAAATAATAATTGCTCAATTTTTTTTTTTATTATTAGTTTCCATCTATACCAGTTTACTTCTACATCATCATCTTTTAATGTAATATACTGTTAGTATTTTTAATCTACCTAGCCATGTTTTGATGGTGCTAATGATAAGGTAATTTTTTCTATTTTGGATGCTATATATGTGTAAATATATAACTTTTTTTTATAACCCTTTTTGACACAGGCAGAAATATCTTGTGACAGACTCAGAGAGTTGTTAACCAGTGAATGAATTCAATGAAAACTTTATATTTAATAATCAAGTGAATTATGGTAAGATCTGTGGCATTTTTTAATTCTCAGGTGCCTATCAGGCCCAGTATCAGTGATTATCCTGGAATCCTCAATGGTTATTCAGTCCATTATTAGGAGATAAGTCTAAGAGCTGATGTTTTTGGGCCTAGGTTCATTTTGAAAATTATTGAAGATATTCCTGACTGTGTAAAGCATTTCCAAAGTCCCATTTTTTTAAACTAAAATTT
>BOPN01004598.1:40000-65000 GCA_017312705.2 Penaeus japonicus
TAATTTCAATTTTGTTTGTATGAGTGGAACACACCAACACTCATACAACTAAAGGACCCTCTCAGAATTCAGTTCAAAGTACTTTGTTAACTCGTTAATGCCAGGTATCAAGAAATGAAGTCAAGTGGTGGCAGTACCTGCTGCTGGGGATGAGATATTTTGTCATGGCTTTTCATATGGCCAGGACACCAGGTGATTGCTACCTTTAGACATCTCAACATGTTGCCCCCAGTGCAGATGGGGGCAACACGTCGACCTCATGAGCTTTTTTGACCTCATGCCAGGTTGTCTGTTTTGCTGTGTGGCAAAGAAAGAGGAATGTATATGACTTTAGATATTTTGTTTTTTACAACATAGAAAATGTTTCTCCAAACTTTGTACTTCTGTAAATTCATAATAGGGTTGTTACACTGAATGTATGGTGTGTATTCCTCCTTTATGGAGACTAAAAGATTAAACTACAGGAATTATTTGTCATAGCCATACTAATACCCACTAGAAGTCCCATAACAAAAAAAAAATGAAAAAAAAAATAAATAATAAATGAGCAGGAGTTGGCCAGGAAAAAACGGTTGTGGGGTGTAGCTTGCTTCTTCCTCTATCCATCTTTATGCTAACTTAAACTTAGCCAAGTTTGACTTTTTCACTCTATAGTAAGTCTAGGATTACTGTGCTTGACCACTCAAGTTAACCCATTGCCAATGGGGCGCTAACGACCTAACTGGTCGTCAAGGCAGGCAGTCTACGACACTAGCGGCACTGGCTAAAAATTAGAGGGATGGGAAAAGGGTTTTCTCCGATCTCCTGGTAGCACAGATTAGTCCCAACAATATTTTTTCATGAATCCATCATAGGCTGACTTTGGAATCCTGTAGCTCTAGAGCTATCGCCATTACAGCCATAAGACTTCATAACTGTGTGCACGCTTCAACTGTGAGAAGATCCTGATGTCGTGTCATGTACGCACTGACACCCGTCTCTTAGGCCTTATTGGTGCTGACATGTATGTCATGACACCCAAAAGCAATGGGTTAATAACCATGATGTCCCTTAAGACTAAACAGCTCAAAAGCAATGCAAACCTAATCTAATTTATGGTTAAAATTAATGGCCAGAAACAAGAAACAATATTGATTTTACTGCCTAAGCTTAATTTTTAAAATCATACAGATTTAATCACCAAATGATTTTATGTCAGACTCGACTCCTAAACAGTCTTGACTCCTAAAGTGCTGTCACCACTTGACAAGATTCAGTTTCGTGAAGAGCACATGAAGCCTAGATGACATCAGTAGAGCATTCCATCTACTTAACCCATCCACGACGGGGGCATTCTAGCCTTGAATGTCACAATGCCGGGGCGTTCAAATTATTAGGCCTAAATCAATTGAATGGCTGTCACAATACTGTGCCGCCCGGCCACTGGGCTTTTGAATGCGCGGTACAATACTGTACCACCCGTCCAGAGAGGGTTAAACATGTCCCTAGCTCCTCTCGTAAGCAGCTTTCTACAACAATTTTTCTCACTCATTCACTTTGTTTTTCTTTTACTCTCATTTAGTCATAAATTGATTCTCTCCTTCTCTTTTACATTGTTTTTTTTTTCTCTCTCACCTTTCATTCATACATTCTTTTTCTCTTTATATTTCATGCATTCATTCATTCATTCATTCACACTCCTTCTGTGTATTTCTTTCTTTCTTGCTCTCATTTATTCATTCATTCATCCATTCACTTTTGTCTTTTATTTCTTGATTTTTCTCTCTCTCTTACTCATTCATTCAGTCAAAACTTATCCAAATAAATTCACATGTTGACAAGAATTACAAGTGTCACCAAATAGTAGATCTTGGCATTGTGATAATGTAACTGACCACCACCTTTAATATAAATTAGTGTCAACCCTGATTTTTAAAAGCTTATCCCATTATGAATAAGTGTTTGTCCTTTTAATTTAACCTTCCAGTATCATATTTGCTCCCCAATCTTAAGCGTCCCCCTTTTTTTTTCCTTTTTTTTATTCCAGATATTAGTGATCACTATGTCAAGGAAAGTGAATTTTTTTAGTAATTTTGTTCATCACATTCAAATATTTTATTGCACTTTTTTTAATATGGTTTTATTTTGTTTTGTTCAATGTGTGTTTACTTGTTTATTTTATATGTTATTTTTTGCAGTTAGACATACGGAGGAAATTTATCCATAAGATGAACTTGGTTTATATATAAGGCTTAGATATAAGATTGTCCAGGGTTGGTTTTTGCCATACGTTATTCAAGGGTAAGATCTTCCTGGAGTTATTTCATATTACAACTTGCTTCTGACTTAGGAAGAATTCAGTATCTGAGTTTTTTTAGATATTATTAGATATATTGTAAATCTTTGTTCTAAAGTAATTAATGCATGGCTTGCATGTTCACAGATACACACTTATATATGTTCTACATTTTGCTGGCATATGCACCACTGTTCTTATGTGTGCCATTAAGATCCAATATGCATGGTTGAATTTCAATACAGTGAGATATATGCATGTATTTATTCAGATATATGCAGACAAATACAACTGGACATTTGCTGGAATACTTGACATGTATCTTTTTATGTAACTTTGATATCCACATTACCCTTCTCCATGCTTTAGTAAGTTTCCAAGACTTTTGACAAAGGTTCTTCATCATTCCGCTCCATTTGAAAGACAAAGATAATGGTTCTTTGTATCTTGATGTTTGTGTTCCAGGTGACCATCAGGAACTTCAAATTCATCCTTTTCTGTGACCAAGCCAAGGTGCAGACAGTACATCACTTGATAATTCTCTTACTGACAAATGATGTGATATCACGTCATGGTCCAGCTGGTCTTCCTGCGGGGGACGCGATATCACATCAAGACTTTTTGTATGGCCAGATGATTGGCATGATTGGCTGGCACTGCCTCAGTGGACAAATAATTCATGGCATTAGGCCTGAACATTTCTAAATACTCTGGCATTATGCCTAGGCAGAGCCAAAACTGCCCTGTCGTTAACAGATTAATCACAGACTGTAAAGCTTTAAAGTCTAAATTCAGGATTTACTGGCTGCTTGTAGTTGGGGATTTAGGAACTGTGAGAGTCCCATTCAAAGAATTCTAATCTTGAATCTATCTGTAATCTGTTGAAGTATGATCTATATAAAGTATGTCCTCAATCGAGTATATTGATAGTATATATGATTATGATTATATATGGCCATTCACATTTTTCAAGAGAATAAAAAAAAACACGTAGGGTTTATCTACAGTTACAGAGTCTATGATGTACTTAGATAGTTTTACATTATTCTGAGTCATCATGTAGTGCAGTAAAAACTCATGTACACCTGCATAAGCATGCAAATTTTCCATACAGAGTTAGCAGTTGAGTAGCCATCATTTGCCTCTACTGCTGATATATGAAATAGAAATACTCCTGATTGTTAGTATTTTTAAGTGTATTATAGTTGCACTCATTCTGCATAGCATGTAAAACACACTTTACTGTTATCTTGTAAGACAGTTACATATATTGTGTAATGTTAGTGTGACAGTATGGGAGAAGTTAGAAATAGAGATTATAAATAACCATTTAGCAGTCTTCCCAAATGTAATAGCAAAATCTCCAAGTCATATTTTTGTGTTGTTTTTAAAGAGTAAGTATGGTTATGAAAGAAAATAAGAAAGAATTATATATATATATTATTGTGTATATATATATATATACACATATATGGTCACTTCTTTATAGAATATTTAGATGGTGTTTTCTGGTTGAGAGTAAGTAATCTATTCATATAGTTCATTAAAATTATGGTATGAAATAACTTTTGTTACAAAGAGAGGAGGGAGGAAGGTAAGAGAGAGAGGGAGGGGGAGGGAGCGAGAGGGGCAGGGAAGGAAGGAGAGAGAAAGAATGAGAGAGAGAAAGAGAGAGACAGAAAGAATTAGTGAGAGGGAGAGAGAAAGAGTGAGGGAGAGGGAGAGATAAAGAAGAGGCAGAAGTTTGAGAATTAGCACACCTTAATTACATTCATGATTGAGTAATGAGAAACTGAACATGATTTACATATGTCCTTCATCTGTCTTGTTAAAAATGATAAATAAGTTTAAAAGTAAAAGGACACTAATGGTTTATTACCTTAACTGCTTTTTTTATTGAGAACACACCTTTTCCATTTTAGGTTTAGCCAAAATTTTAAAACTTTTTTTTCTGAATATATGAATATATGATATTTTGTTACTATATAAACTAAAGGACACCTTTTAGACTACACATTGAAAAAAAACAACTTAATTTTAGTTTGTGTTCATATTTTTTTATTTATATTGGGAAGATTTATATTTTTGAAATACTATTGAAATTTTCTCCACTTTCCTGTTTAATAAAAAAAACATTGTGTTGTTTTCAAGCTGCTTACACACATTGGGCTAAGACTTACATATCTTTTTTATATGTATTTTTACTCTTTAGACAGATCTTTTAGGTTTTCTCAGCTTCTAAATCTTCAATGAAAATTTTCTGTAACTAAATATGCAGTTGTGAAATTATACTGAATTACTAAAAGTGATACAATGGAGAATGTTCAATTTTCATAAAAAGTGTTAAAAAAAGGTTTGTTTATTATTTATTTATCTATTTATTTATTTATCTATTTTATGGTTGCTTGAAGGTTGCATTCAGAGTATTGCTAAAGATCTAACTAACCTGTAATACATTCAAAACACCCTGCAAAATTTTCAAGAAAAATTGATTTCTTAGAAGGCTGACATTACACAGATAGCATTGTTCATCACAACCTCCTCACCCTCAGCAACAGAGGATGGGCTGGGTAGTGACCAGGAGAGAGATGCCAGCAAGATTGCAGCTCTTCCTCCCTCTAGGGTCCACTTGTCTGGATCTTCATCGCCTGTGGTCCAAGTGGCTTGTGGGCTTCATCATACAGGTGAGAGAATTGTGTGATTCGTCTTGTTTCTGGTCAGAGTGGAGTCAGTCTGGAGTTTAAGGTTTTTCGTAGGCATTGGTTTTTAAGACAATACGTTAAGTTTGCTGGAAAAGAAATATATCATGGTTGATTAATTATGTCTCTTAATTATTTCTCTTTTTCATTGCAACTTCCTATTGTACTTTTCAGTTGTCCTGTGTGCCAATGGTGAGACATACACTTGGGGTAGCAATAGTTATGGCCAGCTAGGCGTGGGTGACCTCATCTCCAGAGGTTCCCCCATCATGGTGCGACTGCCTCCTAATGTCCGTGTCACTCAAGTAGCAGCAGGGAGTAACCATACCATCTTCCTGACATCAAATGGGCAAATCTATACTTGTGGGGATTTTCAGGTAAGTTGTTATTATTGGACTCAGTATTATGATAATTCCCCTATTGTTCATCAGGTAGCAAATGTCTCCTTTTATCAACTTTATAGAAGAAAATTAATGAGCATGAATACTTGCAGAAGGGTCAGCTGGGTAGAGGAGCTCCACAGAGTGATGCTGGAGAAGGAAGCAGCCGTGGAAGGTGCCCATGGTATTCTGTTCCTGGTCTTGTGCCTGGTGTAGGGCCAAGATTAGGCAGGAGAGCAACATGGATAGGGGCATCAGCTGATGTAACCTATGTCAAGCTCGACCAGTCACTTATCAATGCTCACAACCTGAGTGCTGCATCTGTTGTTGCCAATAGTAGTTGTTTAGGTAAGATATCAGCTAACTTTGGACAATGTAAAGAATGTTTACTGAAAAGTGTTAGTCCTGTAGTTTATTGCTCAATTTAAGCATTGTGTGATATGCCTTCAAATTTAAGTTTTATTTATTTATTTCCATCTGACTCATTACCATTTTCTAATGTCCCTTTAACATTTTTTTTTTCTTTTCTTTTCCAAATAAACAGTATGATATCACTTTCAAATATAAAACCCACACATTGTATTCCTTTCAGTGTTGTTACCTGTTGGAGGGAAGAAGGAGGAGGAGGAGGGATGGAGATGTTTAGTAATTAGCCGCTCGGATGGACAGTGTCGCAGCTTCTCCACTGCAGACCAGATAAATGTTGGTGGCCATACCATGTGCCTGGATCCTGTTTACAATGTGCTCTGGAGGTAATAATTATTTTTTAAACTCATTTGATGTTTAATTTTCTTGTTTGATTATATAGTAGTATGACAGTTTTAATGTAATTTTCAACATCTGATGTGTTGATGACAGATAACATGAAATGAACCTAAACCAAACTGTAAGTTTCCTGGAATGATTATTAAATTCTGCCTTTTTTCACCCAGTTATGACAACAGTAATCAAGAGGTCCGTTGCTATAACATTGTGGCTGCAGAAGCCCAGAGGCTCAACAATGGAGGGTTGCAGGATGGGTTACGAGACCTTCTCTCTCCAGAACTATCTCTGCCCATCTTGCCAGAGTACCAAGTATCTCGGGCACAGGTATGGCAAGAGTGCTATTTTTATTTTGTTTGAAATTATTTGATGTTTTAAGAAATATAGTTCATGCCAGGATGTATATTTTGGGTACAATCTTTGTGTTTTCTTTTACTGTTTTATTGTGAAGAGTGCATATCCATACTATATGTGAATTTTATGAATGTTAATGGTATAGTTATTTATTTATGTGAAATGTTGCTCTTAGTATAATAATATTAAAATTCCCCAATCTTCAACCAGGTGGCACTTCACATGCTGTCATGCATCGATACTGTTACATGGGCGCATGAGCATGGACTAACTGTGATAGAAGATGATCCCCAGACAGTTGCTACAGTAAGAGTGTATACTAGGGAAGACTTCACACCTGTCAACAGATTTGATAGTGAGCCACTTCTGTTTTTGTATTGCTTTTTAACCCATTCATGACAGGACATATTTTTGCCTACTCCCGTCCTGCTGGGAAGATAACAAGCGAGCGACCCTTCATTCTTGGGTGTTTTCCCACTGTGCAGGGCTGCGCTGAAGCTCTCAGAGCGTTTTTTGCCCACCCTATTCTTATGGTTTGCATGATTGTTTACAATGTAAAGGCATGTAAAAATAATGCCCTGTTCAGAGGAGTTATTTTAGTCAAAAAACATGTTACAGCAATGCTTTTCTGGTGTTATTTTATTGAACTTTGCCTATATTCTTCTTTTCTATGTGATAATACCAGTGGAAAGTGGAAGCAATCTTTTAGTGGGGCATCAAAAAATATGTTTTATTCTTTATTCTTTAGTATATATATATATATATATATATATATATATATATATATATATATATATATATATATATATATATACATATACATATATATATATATATATATATATATATATATATATATATATACATATATATATATATATATATATATATATATATATATATATATATATATATATATATATATATACATATTTTTTTTTTTTTTTTTTTTTTTTTCATAATCATACATGTACATATAAGTATGTACATGTACCTTGTGACATGACATGATATCACGAGTAATCAACAAATTAGAAGTAATTTTTTATTTGATTTTATTTCTTGGCCAATCATATTTGATTTTACAGTAGTTTTTGACTCAGATCTTTTTATTCAACTTATCAATAAATTACTATGATGTCATCAATATCTCATATTTTTCTATGACATTTTTAATGATATTCCAAATTTTATGATATTCAAACACCTAAACTAAAGTAACAGAGTTTAAGAAATTATGATAAATGATTATATTTAAGAGCAGTCTAGCGTTCTATTGCTGATGTTTCAGCACGACACATTGCCCCTCCTGCACAACGTCTAAGGACGTCACCCAGGTCCAGGGATATTTTTTTTACCTCGTGATAGGATGTCAACCAGCATGAATGGGTTAAAGTGTGCTGAATTTTATATGAATAATTATAATGTGTCTGAGATTCCCATTACTTCCACTCTTCTCCCACATTAGCCTGACTAAAGAGCAAAGTGGGAAAAGAAAGATTGACCAAAACTTCAAAATTATGATGTGAAGAAAACCATCACCAGATATTACCACTTGTTTCTCAATGCTTTTCCTTTATTCCTTACAGGTCATGGTGGAGGTTGGGGTTATTCTGGCCACTCTATTGAGGCCATTAGGTTCATGTGTGATACAGATGTTCTTATCGGTGGATTCGGACTCTTCGGGGGCAGGGGAGAATACATGGGAAAGATTAAGGTAATATTTGCAATTTTTTGTTCACATTATTCTTTGTATTTCCTTGTTTGTTTGCTTGTTTGTTTTCTCTGTCACTTGCTGTTGAGGTAATTCAGAATGTCATTGTATTTGATTTTATTGGTAGATATAAGAATGAATTTGTTATGATAAAGAAATGTTGCATTGAAAAGAGTTATTAGAATACAAAAATGTAAAAATTTAATAGAATATAAATCTTATTTGTAAATCTTGAGGTTCATCGAATTGGGTTTAACTCTTTATCCACAGCTTTTTGAGCTTGGCATAGAAGGAGGTGACCAGGAAACAGATGGAGAACTATTAGCAGAGACTGAAGAAATGCTGTATGAATGTGGTGCTCGACAGAAGTATCCTATGCTCTTTGATGAACCAGTTCCAGTGCAGGTTTGTAGAGGGAGGATATCTTGGTTTCTCTCTTTCATTTTCTCTCTCTCTCTCTCTCTCTTTCTCTTTCTCTTTCTATATATATATATATATATATATATATATTTATGTGTGTGTGTGTGTGTGTGTGTGTGTGTGTGTGTGTGTGTGTGTTTGTATATATATATATATATATATTTATATATATATATATATATATATATATATATATATATATTTATATATATATATATATATTTATATATATATATATATATATATATATATATATATATATATATATATATATATATATATATATATATATATATATATTTATATATATATATATATATATATATATATATATATATATATATATATTTATATATATATATATATATTTATATATATATATATATATATATATATATATATATATATATATTTATATATATATATATATATATATATATATATATATATATATATATATATATTTATATATATATATATATATTTATATATATATATATATATTTATATATATATATATATATATATGTATATCTCTCTCTCTCTCTCTCTCTCTCTCTCTCTCTCTCTCTCTCTCTCTCTCTATATATATATATATATATATATATATATATATATATATATATATATAATATATATATATATATATAAGTCTTCTCCCACTCATCTGTCTGTTTTCTCTCTTTCTTTTAAATCATTTGTTTCTTTTATTTTCTCTCTCTTCTCAAACCTCATTGTATGTTAATGATTTTCTCTAGTATTTATATAAATTTTTTTACTTCTTCTTTTTCATTCCTTATTGTAATATATTAATTCTGCTGCTTCAAAAAATTGACAAATGCAAATTTCCTCCCCTAGGCCAATAAGTGGTATGTAGCATGGGCTCGTGTGAGTGGACCAAGCAGCGACTGTGGGTCATCGGGTCAGAGTATGGTCACAACAGAAGACCAGTAAGTCACTGTTATTTAGAAAGTTGTCCCTTAGGTATAAACTGGTTAGATAGAGATATATCCTGTGTTTATTATTGAATGAATTAGAAACATATTTTTCATATTTTCTTTTTATCAGCTCGTTTTTAATGTCTTTCTTTCTTTCGAAGTATTTTTTTTTTTTTTTTTTTCTATTTATGTATTGCCCTTCCCTGTTTTTTAATTGTTCATTAATGTTAGTTCACTGTGAATCTTATTATTATTGACATATTAAAACAAATTAGCAAATAAAGAAGAAAATTAATTTTTAAGAATCATGTATTTTCCAGGGTCATTTTCTACTTCAAGTCATCAAAAAAATCCAACAATGGGACAGATGTGAATGCAGGTCAGATTCCGCAGCTGCTCTATCGCATAACCTCCCAGGAAGGTGCTGTTGCCCCTCGACCCACACAAGACTCCACAGAGCCCATTCCCATTCTCTGCAAGGCATTCTTCATGACAGTTAGAAATGTGAGTTCAAGGGTTTTATGACATGTAGAAGAATTGATACTGAATATTGTGCTGATATATAATAGAAATTGTAGGTGTGATATGACTACTTTAAGTGATAAATTCTTGTCATGTGTAAAAGAATAGGTGTTCTTGTTGATGATGTTGGGAGTCCCTAAGCTGTTCAATTTTTTTCATGACAGTTGGAAGGGTGTGATGTGGAATTTTTATTGTAGTTATTTCATTTTACCTCGTATGTATAGAAAGGATCCAAACATATCTGATCATAATTTGCTAAGAAGCATTCTCAAAGTTTGGTATCAGCGTGTGTGTATGTGTGTGCATGCATGTGTGCGTGCGCGCGCGCACGTATGTGTGTGTGTGTGTGCGTGTGCATGTGTGTGTGTGTGTGTGTGTGTGTGTGTGTGTGTGTGTGTGTGTGCGTGTGTGTGTGTGTGTGTGTGTGCACACACACATGTGCACATTTTGACATGGGGTTTGAATTGTGTACTTTATGAGTAAAAACAAGTTGTAATGTTTTAGTCCATACATTTATACACAAACATCTATTTTATTTAGCTGTTACCAAACTCTGAGTAGATATTTTGGCCCAATAAAATCAATATAACTTCACTATACAGCATCTGTTATAGGCTGAGGTAACTGTTAGCCCTCTCGCAACAGTGTGATTATTTGCCCTATGCTGCTCTCGTCATAAAGATAGTATGTTTGCAACCTCCATATGTGAGATCTGTCAGCTCAAAGAGCACCCAATTTTACAGGATGCTGAAAGGCATTTTTTGTATTTTTTTACATTTTCTTTTGACAAGTCAAGAATAAATATGTTTATACAAATCCAACTGCAATGAATATATACATAAGTAACTATGTAAAACATATATATAGAGGGAGAGATCATGATGTGACTGGACATCATCCATCCAAAACAAAATAATTCCATGACATGATATAATGTCATGAATGGGTTAATATTCAGCATATGTTGTAGGGATTTCAAATTCATATATCAAAATTTCCATGTATGTATATTTCATCTTAATTGACATTATATATATTAGCATGATAAGGATATCTTTTTCACAAACACTATAATATTACTTAGTCTAGAAAAGTACCAGCATGTCTCAGTTCCTTTCTGAAAGCTGATTGGCTTGGACTGCCATGAGCCACTGTCAGCTACTACCTCAACCTCCCCACCTCTCTCATTCACTTAGTTCTATGTGCAAGCTGCCCGAGGGTAAGGTTGCATAGTAGTGTTTAGTAATTAAGGATCTTATTTATAAACCCACTGCACTGAGGAAGGATGAAATTACACAATAAAATGATTTTGGCCAGGGTGCCATGTTCAAGCCTTTCTGCATTTACAACCTCATATTGTTTCTCTGTTTCTCTTCCTAATGCAACATATGGTTATGTATTAGATAGTTTGATTTTTTTCTGAATTTTCAGGATGTTTTCCAGTCATTGCTTGATTTATTAGGCTGGGCTTGGTCAACATTAAGATCCTGTGTTGGAGAAGTAAGTAACCAGTACTGTACTGTTCTTATGATCTATGCTTTCATGCAGTTATAGAGAGAAATTATTATTAAACATAAATCCCATAATTTGTAAGGAAATGTATGGAAATTTCAGCATTTTCATTTTTCTTCACAATGGATAATTTCCACAAGTAGATTTTTGTTTAATATTTTTTAAAGACTGAAGACTATTTGCCTAGAATATTTGCATGCCACACCACATTTAAACAGCATTTATAAGGCTATTTTCTCTTTTGCAGCAATTTAGTCATGTTGGAAACACAGGAGCCAGCCCCACTGTGGCTATGCTTGATCTCCAGCGCTTGGTGTATATCTGTTGTGCTTGTCTACGTTTACTAAGGATCTACATTAATGAAGTCTATCCAAATTCAGGTGAGTTTCAGAACGGTTGACAGACTTTATCTTTAGGATGCGGTTCTATATATTCAATTTTGTAATTCAGATTTTTTCCCTTATAATTTGGAAGATGTATAAAGATTCCATTAAAAGTAATCAGTTTTAACTTCAACTGTTTTATTCATTTAGTGCGAACATTAAGAGCCAATGGAGAGAAAGGCTGCCTTGCAGAAAGTGTAGCAGATGTCAGAGGTCTCCTAAGACAAATGTTGTCTGACCCAGTGCCAGCTCCTTATCCATCTCGCAAGGGAAAAATGCGGAACGGGAGAGGTAAGACTGATCCATTCATCTATTGGGTTTGTGTATGTTCAACTCTTTCATATCTATATCTATACTGAGATGATTATGGAATGAACTTTCATTTTTGTATTTAGCAGTCGGAGGGTGCTTGAATAGTTGGATATCATTTTTGTGAACTGCTTCAAAACAGTAGATATCATTTTATTTTTTACACTTTCCAGAAACTGGACCACTTACACGTATGGTTGTATCAGTATTAGATGAATGCCACAAGACTTTTGTATCATGTTTCCATGCATTTTATCCAACTGGTCAGTTAAAGTGGGCTTGCTTGTGTGACCTGCTCCTCTCCAGGGATGTCGTCAACAAAGTAAGTCACCTAAGGTTAAACAGCAAGTTTTTAATTAGAAGATATATATTAATATTGGTAATAAAGGAATGCTGTAGGATTGCTAGTGTAAGAGAATTTTTTAAATTTTACAATCCTATCTCAGAGCATGGAAGAAAGCCGAGACAGCGACCGCCTGCTGAGTGCTGTCCTCGCTTCACTGTGCTCACCAACAGTCAAACTTCGAGCCACCTGCCCCATCTTAACTGACCCAGACACAGAGGTCACCCACAGACCATCTCCTGCAGACAATGCTGCTCTCTCTACTCTTCAGCCTGGGGATCTGTACAGATATCCCTTGCTGGTGGAGCATATGACTTACAAAACTCATGTGAGTTAACTAAACTGTCTCTACAAATACTTTTTTACATGTTTCAGCATACCATGAACGTTTTATGCTTTTTATGGAAATGGTTAAAAAACATTAGTGTTTGATGAATATTTGTATACATTAATTGTGATCATTGATTGCATATATTTTATTAACATAAATTACCATTACTACAGGTGGACAATGGTGTTGGCATTGTTTGGACTTTCCGTGAAGTGTTAGACCGTTTGCTTGGAGTTGCCTGTGGAAGCGTGCGTCAGGCATTGCGAGGGGAGAGAGTCATTCCTCTGCCAGCGCTTGTTCACAATACCTGCCTCCTCCTGGCTGCAACAGTTGCAGAGCTCTCAGCTGAGACAAACTCTGCAGAGGTAGTTTGTTCATTTTTTTCCGATTTTATCCTTATTATCTGGGTCTGCATATTTTTGCTAGGTAGCACTCTTATTCACACTACTGTTCCCTAAGTTCCTTGTTGTATGCTCTGTTTTCAACCCATCCCTGATCTTTTTAGTTAGTTTTCATGTAAATTTTCTTCTTTCTCCAGGGTGAGGTTCCTGCTGGTGGCCGTGTCCTACACATCACTCCATCTAGATTTACACGGACATCTCAGAGCCGAACCTGGAACACTGGGAACGGATCTCCAGATGCCATATGCTTTGCTGTGGACAGACCAGGCATTGTTATTGCTGGTGTATGTGTTTATGGTGGAGTGGGCACTTATGATTATGAGGTGGAGTTGATGGATGAAAGTGGAGGAGGTGGCCAAGATCCATCTCATACCATGGAGAGGTGGAGTGTCATGGAGGTAGCCAGAGGGACTTTTGGCCCAGATGATTCGGTTGCAGATATTGTTGAAATCAAGTTTGAACGGCCCGTGCCAGTTAAGGTAAGAAAACTGTGCTCTCTTCAGGGTGTGGGAGTTAAATCTGTATTTTGTAAGTACATATGCTTATGTTTAACAGTTCATTTTATTGAACAACATATATGCATAATGTATTTTTTTTTGTGTGTGTGTTACATATTGATTGATAGTAGCAATAGATTATGATACAACTTGTATTGCAAATTGCTGTTCAACAATAGCACTGAATTTGTCTTTTAACAGGAGGGGGTGAAGTATGCAATCAGACTATGCAATCATGGTGGAAGGACTAGCAATGGTGATGGGGGCCTAGCATCAGTCAAGGGACCTGATGGCACTACCTTCACATTTTCTGCTTGTAGCTTATCAGTGAATGGAACCAATCACATCCGCGGCCAAATTCCTCACATAATGTATTACAGGTAAGTTCAGTAAGCATTAGTAAGTACTGGTAAAGCTTGATTTTTTAAATTTCTGAAATATTTTCAGTACTGCTTAGTTTCTTATAATTGTTGATTTGCTTCCCATTGAAGTTTATTGCAAGGAAATATATATAGTTTTTTATATTGTAAATAAATTCAAACAAAGATAGATTTATTTATTTTCTATAAATATTTTAAGCACTCCTCAAGACCCAGAAAGTCAGCAGAGTACAAGAGAAATAGCTGAACAGCAGGCGCGAAAATCTGCCTTAGCTATGGTGGGGAGCATTGTGCGAGTAGCAACAGAACTGATGATCATGGGCCTCGGGGTGGGTGATGAGACAGCAGTGGAGGTGCTTGGGACAGCTCCCCTCATAACCATGTTGCTTCCACTGGTCTTGTCACATATTGGGCCAGTTGCCACATCTGATCCTAGGGTGAGTTTTTTGTTCTTTCTTTCTTTCTTTCTTTTTTATGTAAATGAATTTATATTTTGTGATTTTGTGACTGCAGCTGGATAGTAGAGGTTTTTACCCATTCATGCCGGGGAGGTTCCGGCTTTGCACAGTCGCAATACCAGGGTTTTCAAACGCATAAGCCTAACGCCTCGAGATTCTCGGAGGCACAAGCCGCGAGCCTGGGCTGCCCGCTCGCTCACCCCAAGTGCCGGCCATGCCCTCATATCTCGTTCCCGGCGTCTGACGCAAAAACTACAAAACGTGTCAGCACATTAAACTCCTTTAGTTGTGTAGAGGCTGTCCAACCAAGTCTTGCTTTAATTCATCTTAAGAGACGAGATGGGGAACCATTATTCAATAATCTTTTTTCTTACAGAGCGCAGTAACAGTACTGGGTCTGATACAGGAAATATTGCCTCACGTGGCTGCACTAAACAACTTGAGCCTTGTCACACAACAGACAGCCATCCCAGAAACAATAGAGGGTTGCCACACCACCACCAGCCATCACTATGCCTGGGTTGAGAGTGACCATCCTTATAGGCCAGCCACTGTAGCCAATTATCGGTAATTAGGCCTTCTTGATTTACCCTTTTTGTGTCTTGTGAAATTATCATTATGTAATGCAGTCCTTGATATAGTTTAATGTTTTTTTAACTATATTAACTATTTTCATACTACAGGACTGCACTTTATTCATAATTTTTTGTTTAAAATCATCAATAGATTTTTAAAAACTTGTGCATATGTTTTGCAGTGTGAGTTTCCCAAGCTCTGTTCAGTGGATGACCTTGGAGTTTGACCCCCAGTGTGGCACTGCACAGCCAGAGGATTCATTACAGGTGATTCCTTTAATCATTAATTTTAGTTGACAGTTTACTGTAGGTTTAGGAAAGCTGAGGAAAGGTTTAGGCTATTTTTTATTTTAGATTATTAGAAAATACAGTTTGTGTAAAAGGAAGAATGGTTACTACCATTGTTAGGTATTTTTATTTATTATGATAAATGACCATGTAAACATGGATAAGATAGACTGCTAAAGACATATTTTGTCTGTGAATTAATCAAAGCAATGTCAATGCCAGGTGTATGTACCAAGCTTAAGCAGCACAGAGGTAGACATCGGTGTTGGTGGGCTGCCTGTATACAGTGATGGCCAAGAGCGAGGAACAGCAGTGTCACAGGACCAAGAGGGAGCTCCTCCTCCTTACTGGGCTGTCCTTAATAAGTTCTCTGGCACTCAGAACTGGCCACATCAGACAGTAATTCTTCCAGGTGATTGTTGGGAACTTCTTTTGCTTTCTTTCTTTCAAGCTTTGTATTTTGCTATTGTACTGATATAATCACTAAATGTTTATTAAAAACAGGAGCAATGCTTATTGATATTGTATTTTGCCTACAGGACATGAGGTCATGTTCTCCCTAGAAACAGCTTCTGATTATGTAAAAGACGAAAGAGCCAATACCTACGGCTTTCGGGTCCTCATTGTGGGTTACGAGTGGCCACCAACTCCTCCAGATTCACTAAGACACTTGGAGAAAGAGTTGTCTTACTTAGGAGGACTGTGTTCAGCATCCCTCATTAAGAAGGATCTCTGCTTACCCCCAATTGCAGGTAAAGTCACAAAAAATCAAGCTCCTAAGATTAGATCTTGTTAGACGGTCAAGACCTGGAATTTCTTAATGATACATTTATATAAGATTTTATGTGCGTTCTTCTGTTCAAATTTCTAACAAATTTGTTATTTGTTTCATCCAGGTGATGAACTGGACGAGGACATGGAACTAGTAGAAGAGATGTCCCTACAAGTCTACCGGGCTCACCCTGGGCTGCTGAGCAAAGGGTTTGCTCTCTCACATCCTCCGACTATCCACCAAGCTCTGGATGGTGTCATTCCATTCAGGTAAGACCGTCTTGGGACAACCAAGACTTGAATTCTCTTAATCCGGATTCTTTTTTTCTTTTCTTTTCATTTATTGAGTGCTTCTAAGTAGATATAGAGGGAAATATGTTATAAGCAATGAGATGTGAAACAATTGCATTGAAAATGTTGGAGAGTTGCAAATGAAGATGAACAAACATCGTAATTTTTACACCTTTTTTTAATGAAATGGAGATGGAGAAGAAAATATTCATTTCTTGCATCATCTATCCAATCAAAAACATGTATATTCATAACCGTGCTCTACTTTTCACTGTGACACTTTGTACTAACAATTAAGTCAGTGTCCTAAATAAAGAGAGACCTTGTGTCACTTCAATTAATAGTTTACCATGTTTCGTGATTATCAATCATTTATATTTCTTTTCTTATGCATATTTATTCTCTTATCATACTGGGTAGTCCAAACAATTGTAATGACAACCAAATTTGATAATACATTTTAAAATTTTGATTAGAAAAAAGAAAAATACTGAATTAATATGTCATTGTTTTTATTTCATATCAATATCCTATTTAGTATCTGGTAAATATCCATGCTGGCTGGAACCTGTACTAGAGTTTATGGTAATTGTATTACTATTCATCTGACTAATATTGTCATATTCAAATTAACTGGAATCAAAATACAAAAAGTCACATTATCCCTGAAAGCCATTCAGAACAAGTTCATGGTATTGCTATATACACAGGAACCCTTGAGTTGAACATTTTATTACTCTGTAACAGTTAATCAGGGAGTGTTAGAGCTGGACAGGATTGGCGCAGATATTGGTCTGGTTTCTCCTGTAATCTGTCTGTGGTTTCACTACCCTTTTCTCTTCTGCTGCTCTCTTGGCATTCCTTACCTCCATCAACACTCTCCTTTTCAAAATACTTATTTTCTTCTCCCCCAGCAGATCCTTTATCATAGCTGTAACTGTCATGCTTATTGTCTTTACTCTTTATTCTCTTGGTGGGTACATTTTCATCGCTGTATTGGGAACACCGTGCAAAGTCCCTCATCTCTTGGGCGTTGTCAAAAACAATGTGTATTTCCGTCTCTTGGTATCTCTTGGGGTCTGGCTGAACAATAGCCCAAGCACCTTGACCTGTGGACAAGTGGAGAAAGTGAGTGTTGTCCCTTGATTTTCTGTCTCTCTCTCACTTTCTCTTTCTCTTTCTCTTTCTCTTTCTCTCTTTCTGCTTAATCTCTCTCTCTCTCTCTTTCTCTCTCTCTTTCTCTCTCTTTCTCTCTTTCTCTCTTTCTCTCTTTCTCTCTTTCTCTCTTTCTCTCTTTCTCTCTTTCTCTCTTTCTCTCTTTCTCTCTCTCTCTCTCTCTCTCTCTCTCTCTCTCTCTCTCTCTTTCTCTCTCTCTCTCTCTCTCTCTCTCTCTCTCTCTCTCTCTCTCTCTCTCTCTCTCTCTCTCTCTCTCTCTCTCTCTCTCTCTCTCTCTCTCTCTCTCTCTCTCTCTCTCTCTCTCTCTCTCTCTCTCTCTCTCTCTCTCTCTCTCTCTCTCCCTCTCCCTCTCCCTCTCCCTCTCCCTCTCCCTCTCCCTCTCCCTCTCCTTCTCCCTCTCTCTCTCTCCATCTCTCTCTCTCCATCTCTTTCTCTGCATCTCTCTCTCTCCATCTCTCTTCTTCTCTTTCTCTTTATATATTGATAGATAGATAGATAGATGGGTAGGTAGGTATGTGTGTATGTATGCATATATATATATATATATATATATATATATATATATATATATATATATATATATATATATATATATATACATACATCAACCTCTTCCCTCCCTCTCTTTCTTTCAAACCATATATTTCTCTTTCTTCCTTATTTTTTCTCCCTTCCTGAATCCCCCTCTCATATCTATGCCATGTAGACAAGCCAACAAACCTGTGCTGGAAGGTGCAGGGGCACTGAACGATTGGTAGTCTGACCCATGTGAGTGTGAGGCTAAGTTCCTCTGCCTGATCCTCCGCCAGGCTACAATGACACAGGTTGAAATCACAATAAGGAGGACAGCAAAGAGAATCAGCATCACATTGGTCAGCCTGTTGTTACTGAAGCAGAATTGCACCAGGAAGTAGTCAATGCGGTGACGCTCCATGCCTCCCAACTCCTTGAGGCACTCACCCTGCTGAAGCCACTGCTGATGGATCTTGTCTTGGTAGAGTTCCTTGGGTGAGGAAAAAGCAGTGGTAGTTAATTTGGATAGTGAGGTAATCTGATTTATGTGAGGGTATCAGTATGAGAAAAAGGGAAATGCCATAAACTTTATAAGTCAGTGTATCAACAATCTTTAGAAACAATTTAATGATTTTAAAAGTATAATTATTATCATTTATAGTACCTCAGGAGTAAGCTCTTCAAACCCCAGACCATTGGAGATATCTGTACTAATATTACAGGAACATTGTTGATGAAATATGTTGTGCTTGATGACCACAAAGTCTTCGTTAAACATCTCACTGAGACAGAGAGACCTCTTATCATGCTGTCTGATGATGTTCCCATCAAGGAAAATAAATGTCTTTCCATCTAGAATATAATTTTGGAGATGAACTATTAATCTTCAAGGATTAGCATTAATATTGCATTTGATGTCATGAAAGTTAGAGAGATATTTTAATTGCTTACATAGTTATTTTAAATGAATATCTAATGAATATTACTCATGTTAACTAATAGCTTGATTGCAGAGATTGAATCCATTTAGAGTTTAGCCTTGTTACATACTAAAACATTATCTCAAGAAATTAGTGAAAAACAATATCAACATCAGTTAATTCTATTAACCCTTTGCATATAGGTGTCATGGATTTATGGAAAAATATTGTTTGGGCTGGTCTGCGCTACCCAGAGGGCAGAGAAAACCCTTCCCCCAACCCTCTAATTTCCTTCCCCTGTCCACAATGGCTTAAATTATCAAAACAAGTCATGATACCTTGCATATTTCATAGATTAATTGAATCCATCAAATGACTGAACTCATTTGTAATTTGCACAACATATGGAAATAGCAATAGATATCCCATTAACCCATTCACGCCCGGGCAGTTCCGGCTTTGCGCGGTTGCAATACCGGGGTTCTCGAACGCATAAGCCTAACGCCTCGAGATTCTCGGGCGCACAAGCCGCAAGCCTCGGTTGCCCGCTCGCTCTACCCGAGCGCGCGGCTTCCCCTCATAGCGCGTCCAGGGCGTCTGACGCGAAAACCACAATACGTGCTATCACGTCAACCGGCGTGAATGGGTTAAGCTCATGCAAGATGTGTATCCCACTACTAAATGCAATGTTTATTACCTGTGGGTACAATCAGCTGAAATGCATTGCCCTGTAGGTGATAAATGTCATTATCCACAATGCTGATCCTGTCTTTCACCTGGAACCTTAGACCGTTCTCAGGGATGTTGGCAAAGGTATTATTGCTGAGGAACACCTGGCCTTCCACCCGCAAGTTGAAGGGTGACTCAGCCAGGAAAGGGAAGGTGTTGTTGACAATGTAGACATCTTTCTTGATGCTCCCCAGCAGGAAAGAAGCTGCAGCATCTGAGGGGAGAGGGATCAGAACTGTTTTTATTTGTGCTTCATAGTTATATTAAGAAATGTAAAAGTGTGTGTGTGTGTGTGTGTGTGTGTGTGTGTGTGTGTGTGTGTGTGTGTGTGTGTGTGTGTGTGTGTGTGTGTGTGTGTGTGTGTGTGTGTGAAAAAAACACATACGCAAAATTTATATATGTATAAACACACACACACATACACACACACATATATATATATATATATATATATATATATATATATATATATATATATATATATATATATATATATATATATATAATATGTATATACATATATATATATATATATATATATATATATATATATATATATATATATATATATATATATATATATGTATGTTTATATATATATATATATATATATATATATATATATATATATATATAGATATAGATATCATCTTGAGCGAGTGTCGGTGCTTACCCCAGAGTGCCATTTCGACCCCAAATGACCTGGCGTAATGAAGTGGAAATGTCCCATAATGTGTCAATTACCCTTAGTGCTTTCCCTTTGTATTTATTTGCGAGGAACGCTTAGGTTTGGCAGAATCTACTTGGGAAACTTGGAGAGAAATGAGGTCGAGTTTAGTGAAGGTCTGGGGACGAGAGGGAAATATATAATATATATATATATAATGTGTGTGTGTGTGTGTGCACACACGCACGTGTGTATTGCATTAATCTTTACATGTTTTTGATATGTGTCTTACTTTTAAAGCTGTTGTTTCTTATTAGAAGTCCTTGATCACTGAGAGTTTCTTTCAAAATGATAGCATTATCCTCCAACCCAAGTGTTGAGTTGGTTATCTTGAATTTTCCCACAAAATGGTTACTGATAGCATTTTTGCTAACCATTTTCACATCCGAATTAGAAATTGAAAAGTCTTGCAATGTAAAATTTCCGAAAGCACCCGGGTCAATTTTGTTAATCACACATTTGTCAGCATTGAAAATCAATTGTGGTTGCTGCCTTATTTTGGGTCCAGTTAGGACACGAGACTCAGCATCAGAACCCACAAATCCATTTGTGGGAAGGTTGTGCAGTGTCGAGCTCTGGAGTGTGAGGTTTATTCTTGGTTCCCTGAAGACGTCCAAGGCAAAGGATTCAGGCATTAAGCGGATATTACTTATGTTTTGTAGAACAACCTCAAAAGGACCATTACTCAGGAAGCTTTTCTGCTTGATTGATAAGCGGTGGCAGTTACGCATGAAAATAGATCTTGGCTGCCTCGTAAATTCATTCCCAAACACCAGGCTCTGAAAGATAATGTGTAGGTATTTACTTTTTCACTTTATCAATTATTTTAGGAAGACAAACAGACATACAGAGAAAGAAAGAGTTAAAGATTTAGATTCATAGAGAGCCAAAGAAGACTGAATCTCTCTTCTGAAACTTATTCCCATATATTTAGTTTAGATTATTTTTCTTCCACTGTTAACTCATATAGGAACTGAACAGACAGAGGTAGAAAGATTTTTTTAACCCGTTAACGCCGGTTAACAAAATATCACGTCAAGTGGTGGCAGTACCTGCCACCGGGGATGAGATATTTTGTCATGGCTTTCTACATGGTCAGCGCTATGTGATCAGGCACATAGCAGTCGGCTGTGCCCAGAACAAATGAATAGCCCGAGACATTAGGTTTATGTGCTTGAAATACATTTAGACCATTTGGAGCCAAAACTGCCCCGTCGGTAACGGGTTAATGTATAGTATAGAAGGCCATCAGAACTTACAGCTCCTTGACAGTCGCATACTATCTGCAGTGGATTACATGTGCAGAAACTTGGGAGATCCTCAGCACAAGTTCCATTTTGAAAGCTGTAAAAGACTTGACCATTGATACTAGCAAGTGATATTACAAAAAATACTTTGCAGTACTTGGTAAATGCTGTCAATTTCATTGTCATCCTGGTCTTCTTTCACAATGCCTTGGCTTATTTTTCAGTCACAAGTATTAATCTTTGCATTGCTCTTTCCTGGAAATCTGTCTATTTTGCTCTTGGAATTCACTGGTCACCAAGGTATCAGGTCCTCACTCCTAGTCCTCACTCACACTATGTGCCTTCTCTGTACCTGAAGAGATGGTTCTTTGTGTGCCATATCATCCAGTTTCCTGCCTTACCAGTTGTGTAGGATTTGTAGGCCTTTGGGGATTCCCTTAGCTGATTTGAAGTTTGTTTGTTTTTTGTACATTTCTCTTTGTAAAAGTTCCAAAGAGACTTTAATGGGGAAGATGGATATGTAATTGACAGGTACAAAAAATTTAATACTGCTATATAACACTCTTCTGTCCCACATGATCAAAAGCACCATCTATGATCCATAATACTCTTAATATGATTTTATTGTCAAAAAAGGATATTAAGAAACTTGCTCTATATTCAATTGCATATTTAGCAGTCTATAAATCTATATTTAGTTATATGCATATATGGGAATGTTTATTTATTTCTCACTTCATGTATATGGTTGTTAAACTGATAAGGACATCCTGACAGATATGAGTCATGACAAAACTAAGTCAGATGACCTCAATTGTCACTTTACTTTCACATTTGAGTTTGATGAATTGTATGTATATGTGTACTATTTATTTTTATATTGTTTAAGGTTTATATACTTTCTCTTTACATATTGCTGATGAATTTTGTTAAAGATTAGGCTTATATTTGACACGTAATGCCTGGGTTTGTGAAGACAAGAATCAGTGAGGTGGTCAAATCTTGTTTTCCTTACCGTTAGACAAAACTTCTCATAATTGTTATGGGTAAACCTTAGTCTATTCATGTTTTGTCATGTGTAGAATGTCAATGAACATTTTACACCAAGCACAGGATGTGAGCTGGGTGGGGTGTGACGCCAGGGCTTCCTCTGAGATTGGGAAATGAGCATCAGTTGCTCATTTGGGATTTTTTTTTGTCTCAGAGGAAACAGGCTATTGTTTGTACAGGATTCACGTCATCATGTTCACGAATGTAAATGTGTGTATCCGTGTGCATTTGCATGTACACTGACAAAGATACAGACATACATAATGATGGAGTACAGTTAAGTTTAGATGACCATTTAATATATGCACAATGTTGAATCTATTTACAAGGCCATATTGATTTGTGAATATTCTCTTGCATATCTGCAAGACATGTGCAGGATGCGAACTGAAATTCTGGAGATATAAGTATGAGTTTCTGATAAATATATCCCTTAAGAGATTTTACTCACACTGAGATATAAATAGATGCCATGATCACCCTCAGTAGTGCTTCTCCATCCACTTTTTCATTGTAAGATTGGTTAAGATGTGTACATAGGGGTTGTAAAACCAAAATTACAAAAATATTTTTGCATTTATTATTATTTATTTTTTTTACCTGTTTCTTTTTTTATTTTTGGAAAAAGGAAGGAATGACATAAATGTGAAATTGAAAGGAAAAGGACAGTAATTGTTACTAGAATAACTGTAGTTAATAATAAAACTGATAATTATGAATGATATGATTTTATATGTTCGCTTTTTTTTGTGTGTGTGTGTAGGTGTAGGTGTAGGTGTGTGTAAGTGTGTGTGTGTGGGTGTAAGTGAGAGAAAGAGTGAGTTAGTGGGAAAGAGAGAGAGAGAGAGTCACTGTCACTGGCTCATAGTAAAAGTGAGAATATTAGAAAAGGAAGCTAAATTATTTATTTACAAAAGGAAGTAAGCTCACTTCTGACACAATGCAAGACAAGGTTAGTGTTTTGTACAAAGCTAGTTCCTAACAATAATTTAAAAAGAGTAGAAAAAGTGATAATGAACATGAGCATTTTCATATGATTGAGTTTTTGTTCATAGTTTGTAATATTCTACCATTACAGTCTTAAGTATTTGCTTCTCTAAATATTGAAAATGAGTGAATGAATAACCACAGATATAGAATTTCTTTCTTTCTTTTTTCCCCCTTTTTTGCATTTTTATTTTTTTAATTTATGTTTATTTTAAGAAGGTAGAAATCCTCCACTGCAGCCTAATCATTTCACTTGTATTTTCAATAATTTTGCTAATTGAAAGGACAAGAGGCACGCACTTGGGCCTGACGCTGCAGGTCTATTTTGGGGTCATGACAAGACCCACGTATACTGACATTCATTGGCTCTGTGTGTTCATAGAGCACATGCACCTCCGTCTCCTGATAAGTCTTGACCTCTGGCACTGCCATCACCCATGGCTGGAGGTTATTGCAGCGCTCCCAAGAGTGGCAGTCACTGCCATAGGCAGGCATTTGAGGGTGGTGGTGTGATTGCAGAGTGGAGAAGCTGTTGGAGAAGCAGCTTTCTCCAAGGTAGGCTTCCTCCTTGGCTTGTGCTGCACGCCTTGAGCACACCACACACACTATGATGGTGACAATGACAGCAAGAACAACAATCGTGGAAGAAATGACAATGATTAGTGGCACTGGAAAGCAGTTTTCCTTTAGGTACTTGTTGATGTTCACATATAAGAAGAGATCTTTGTACTTCCTGCACAGAGATTCCTCAAGTACAGCCTGATAAGTTGCATTCTCAAAATGGTCACTCTTCTCAGTTATTCCCATAAGACCTTGAAATTGCAGGGCAATATCACAACCACAAACGAGATTGAACCTGTTTTCCAGCACTCTGCGCTCATGAGCCGGGTAACGGTTGCTAATCAAGAGAGATTGATTATCAGCTTTGGCAACTGTGTTGTTGAGGAAAACGATGTTGGCACTGACAGCGTTCACATTTGGCTGTATGGCCAGTAATGCCTCAGGGCCCAGATGTTTCACCTCGTTGTATTTGAATAACACCTGTGAG
>BOPN01004598.1:72500-85000 GCA_017312705.2 Penaeus japonicus
CTAAACACAAATTCAATAAAATAGTGACTGCTTTCATGACCTGGTTTCATTGAAATCTGGGACTGAAATTTAATCATATGTGGCACTGGCAACTCAGTGCAGGCAGAGATGCCAGCTGTAAAATGACTGTGCTATTTTGCCTGGGAAGTAATATCTGCTCAAAAAAACAAGGATGATATCTAAATGTAGGCTTTATATAGTAATACCTGGATTTGTATGATAATTTGTATTCTTGTAAACTGTAATGGGAGTTTAAGAAGATAAAGTTTAAATGTTATTGTAAATGTTTAAATTTCACACAAATTTGTCTGCTTTTAAAATAATAAATACTAGTATAGTGATAGTGAATAATACTGCATGATGCTGTAAATGAGAACTATAGTTAGAACATGATTTCCTATAAATTTTATGTTTAACTTACTGTAATTTGGGTAACCATGAGAGGACAGAGAGAGAGAGGAGCCTATTGCTGATTTTTTTTAAGGAATAACAAATACCCTGAATGATTGAAAGGAAACATTATTTAACCTTTTTAAGATCAGCAACTTGATTTGTTTTTTGTTTTATTCATATCAATGAATTTTTGTAGTTGAGATGGTAGGAACCTCCTTTCTTTATACTTATTTTTCTCTTTTTTGAAGGATTCACTTTCAACACAATTTTCAAAACATTCAAACATCAAACAAATCATAATTTCTCCACAGTTGTCACTCAAACGAGAGGCTGTTTCTGCGGGACTTTGTGTCCTGTGCTGGAGGAACAAGTGGAGGACGCTTGGCAAGGTGGCTGCAGCCAGACTCTTATGTTGATGTGAGGGCCTGCGAAGTGCTCTACAGCCGCGATGATATGCGTGCAGGTTGGCCAGCCATCGTCACCATCCTCACCAGGGACCAGTATAGTGAGGTGGTCCATGTTCCTTCACTCAAGGTCAGTTTGTTATAACTTCAGAGTTTCTGTCTGAATGATGGCTGATGTTTCTGTCCTTTTTTTCCCCACTATATATATCATTATTTGAAGCTCATCCTAAAGTATGGTTGTAGGGAACTGTATTGTGAGATTGCAGTTATTTTATTTTATTATTTTATTCATTCAAAATTGTAATTGTTCAAAGTAAAATTAATGGACATGAAAAATCTTGTCCTAGCTCCAACACTAATGGAAAGCAAGGATACATGAGTGTGAGATAGATATTCAAGAGAGAAAGACAGTCTTACATTTCTATGGCATTCATGTCAGGTTGAAGTCGTGGCAGTTCCTGTGAGCACAGGGGAGGAAGGCGGCCAGGGGAAGCTCCGAAGAATAAGCCAACATGTGCCCGACAATATGACCTTTGGGGGGCACCCACAGCCCTCGCTTGATGTGCCATACCAAGTCTCCATCAAGGACAAGATGTGCTATTGTGCTATTACCATGATTAAGGTACAGCTTGCATGTTACTAATTAAGGATGGATAAGAATGCTTTTTGCAGTATTACTAACTTCATATTGTATATCATCTTAATATTTTTAGTATTTTTATATGGGATATTCACTTTCCTTTTTCAGGCATATGAAAACTATTCCTTTGAAGAGCTGCGCTACATGTCCCCTGCCATGCGAAGACCAACAGAAAACATGTTAGTCCGCAGTAATAATGATGGCACATACTCCTGCAACTGGACACCTGGAGCAACAGGATGGTACTCTCTTCATGTGACGATTGATGGATATCAGTTGGAAGAGGTTTGTTGTAGTGTCATAGTTAGTTTTGTATTCAGTATTTGTTTTTCTCTCTTTTGCTTTTTACTTTAAAGTTTGTTATTTTCTTTGATATATTACACATGATCTCTGTCTTGTACCCACTCTCCTCTTTTGCATACATATTCACTTTCTTCTTCTGTCAATTCACAGAAATATTAATACAGTAGACATTCTTCATTTATATTTTTATTTTGATGTTTGACTTTACTTTTTGTTTGTAATGATTTACTGTTTATTTGGTTGTTTTTCTCTCATGTCATTAGACGGTGATTACTTGTTATTTAACTCACAGACTTTCAAGATGGAGGTCAAGGAGCCACCACAGGGTGTTACCCCACCAGTACAGAGCACCATCAGGAGGTCATCACAGCAGCCTTCTAGACTCAGAAAGTTTGTGCTGCAGAACAGCGCAGGGCTAAGAATACGCACTCACCCATCCTTACAGAGTGAACAGATTGGGGTCGTACATGTCAATGGGACAATTGCCTTTGTGGATGAGGTTTGTGTTTTGCCTGTGTTAGCACATTTTGTCTTTTCGTTATTAGTATTTTTATGGCTGCAAACATTAAAGTTATAATTAGATAAACCACTGCATATGAAATGGAGAAACATCTGCAAGCAGAAGCTAAAATGCAGCTGCTTCACGGTTTTATTGTTTTTTTCATATATCGTGTCATACCTTAAATGATTGCCATTGTCTCCCCCAGGTCCACAACAGCGATGGGGTGTGGCTCCGCCTAAGCCCGGAGAGCATCAGACAGTACTGCACCAATGGCTACTCAGAAGCTTGGTGCTTGCAGTACAACCAACACCTCGGCAAAACTCTCCTTGTTCCATTGGATCATCCCAAGACAATCCTGGATCAGGTAAGTTAATCTTTTCTTCAGCTTCTTTGGGATTAATTGATAGAGAATTTAGAAAAAATATCAATGTAGAATGATTTTCTGATTTGATATCAATAAGAAGAGGCCAGATTTTTCTTTCTTATTGTGTATTTGCCATCTTCACAGATACTTCATCAGATTATCAACATTTGAACTAATATGAAGAGAGAAAATCACACTAGCAGCATTGCCTAACAGATTTCCTCATGTAATCAACAGCCTTGTAAATTCCAAATTTGTTCATAATCAACAGGTGATTACTGATACCATAAGCCGCCGGCGGGACCTCAGCCCTCGTCGGGAGACATCCATGGGCTTAGAGGGAAGTGAGGGAGTCAGTGGTGGTGCAGGGGTGTATACAGTCGTTAAGTGTGGTGCCTCAGGACACAACATCCGAAGTCAGCCCAGCCTCAAAGCACCCCCTGTGGGAATGCTAGTTCTTGGGAACTCTGTCACTGCTGATTGCGATGCGAAAAATGGCGATGGTGAGTTTATTGTCATCTTGAATTTGGATGTGGTATTTAGTGTTGTATACTTATTATATACAAATTTTTCTAGTGTTAGTGATACTCACACATGTACTTCTTGTATGTGTAGTATATGAAAATACTTATGCTGTTCAGGTCATATGAAACAGAAAAGTATCCTTTTTAACAACCAATTCATGTTAAAAGCCAAGTACTTCTACCGCTCCCTGATAACATCCCTCATTTAAAAGGTATGCTAAGTAATTGATGATATTAGAAATAATTTTGTAGATTAATTACAGATGTAAAGCCTGAGAAACATTTCTAGCAAACTGCCACTTTGCTTCACAGTAGCATTGTGGCAGAAACTGCTTCAGCCAGATAGATTAAAAGTAACTTCTTCAACTGTTTCAGGATTATGCAGGAAAAATCTCTTTTAAAATCATAATTAGAAATGGACTTATTTTAACCCCTAAAAGCTGCAAAGGTTTCAGCATGTCTGTTCCCCATTCCCTCCCAATTGCATTTAGGGTATGATTTTTCAAGTATTTTATATTTAATTGCCATATATCAAATACAGACTGCACAGTAGAGCATCAAAGTTGATCTTCTGAGTTACTCCTCATGGATGAAAAAATGATCATAGCTACCCTTCAAATGGTGTTTTCTAAACTATCATGCTTAAAAGATACTAATATATAAAACATGCAAACTTTATACAAATATAGCAAGAAGGGAAACGTATTTCTTCATAGAAAACAATTAGATACTCTTGCAGTTGTAAAACATCAATAGATATAACATGAAGCAATGTAAAATTCAGGCTGAGGGAGAGTGGGGCCAAATAGGGGCATGGGGGATGGGGCTGAGATAGTTGGTATGGCAGGAGGAAATGCAAATAAACTATATGAATAAAACACATGATGCAATAAATGGCATGTTTTGTCATAAAACACAATAAAATATTTATTTAGATGTATGAATAGTAAAAATAAAATGATATACCGTAAGATACCGTAGGTTACATAAGAGTATGATGTATGAAAGGGTAACAGTTAAGATAAGGGTGTTTGTCTGCATGAAATATGCCATACAACACCAGAATTATTATTTCACATTCACTACATTTTATTCACAAGAAAGGAAAACGAAACAAGAGACATGGAGCACAGTTGATATAGTGGGTGTGGCTGGAGGAAACTTTCCAAAAAGTTTTTGACAGGCCTTCAACGATTGTGGCAAATAGGACTGACACACCTGTCCAGGTTAAACCACAATTGTGGTGGATAGAGATTTAGGAGTTGATTAAGTTTTTGCAAATATTTATTTAAGAGGAACTCCAGATTTAGGAAACTCATTAAATGTTTAGGAATAACAAAATGATAATTCAAAGACTTTAAGGAAATACAAATTTAAAGACTTTAACCTGTTACTGCTGGGTGACAAGAAGTGGTGACAATCCCTGCCGCCAGCAACAATATATTTTGTCATGGCTTTCCATATGGCTGGCGCGCTGGGTGATTGGCCACATAGCAGTTGGCTGTGGCCTGAGCGGGTAAATAGCCTGGAGTGTTAGGCTTATATGCTTGAAATACCCTAATGTTTAGACCATTTGGAGCCAAAAAGATCCCATCGGCAATGGGTCAAGGACATGGATGTCTAAACCATATATCTGTTATGTATACTAGTTACCTTTGTTATGTATACCAGATACCTTTGTTAGCCTTGGCTATGTCCTTCTGTCATGTTTCAAAAGTAGTGTGGAGGATATCCTATTATTCTTTGCCAGTGATGATCAGGAAATCAAAACAGAAGATAAATAATAAGATGAAGGTCAAGAGACTATTAAATAAATTATTCTGAAAAAGGAGGCCAAGTCTGTTAAGAATACAGATAAATTTAACATGCTTTAATTCTCTCAGAGATATGGGATCTAGGAATCATGAATCATAGAATATTTCTCTGATTGAGGTTAGAAATTTGTTACATTAGACCTGGAGGCTATGGGAAAGCTGATTGAAAAGAACATACATTTCTGAAGTCACCCAGAAAGACAAAATATGTTTGTGCCATTCATCCAGAAAAAAATGCATATACCTGAAGTATGCATCAGTAGTTAACCCATTCACACCGGTTGACGTGATAGCACGTATTGTGGTTTTCGCGTCAGACGCCCTGGACGAGCTATGAGGGGAAGCCGCGCACTCGGGTAGAGCGAGCGGGCAACCCAGGCTCGCGGCTTGTGCGCCCAGGAATCTCGAGACATTAGGCTTATGCGTTCGAGAACCCCAGTATTGCAACCACGCAAAGCCGGAACGGCCCCAGTGTGAATGGGTTAACCCTTTCCCGACGGGGCACACGCTACGCGAAAACCCCTACGCCGGGCCATTGCAATATTGCATTGGAAACATCACACTGGCATGACGCCCCGGCATCGGGAATTTAGATGTGTCACATGAGTGTGACGCACCATTGTCATAGGGTTAAGCTAATTTAGCAAATAGGCCAAAACTCAAAATTAACCCAGAATTTAGTCTAGTAGTATACACTTGTGGAGAACGTTATATGTTACTTTTAGATATGACCCAAAGTGGCAGCTAAACTGAAAAGAAATTGCACTTATAATTTGTTTATTAAATTTAGAAAAGAAATAGTCAGTCCATTCTATAAATAATAATGATAAGTAAGTAAAAATCAAACTTAGAATACTGCACTAAGGGCTAATAGGGAGTTAGCCAATGTTTCTGCATGATCACATATCCCATTTATTGCACATAGCCAGAGCACACGCACTTCCAATAATAGGTAAGCTTTGCCGCAGAATATCCAAGGTTGGTAGTTTCTAGTCACCACTAATCATAAGCACAATTGTCATAGGTAATGGCTTCAAAGTCAAGCAATTCTGTGTCATTAGTTTATTACATTGATTATCTGAGATGATATGTGCATAATGTTACAATATTGAAAAAGCAGTTTAGTTTGACTTTCATGAATAACAAGAAAAAGTATAGTTTGACTTTCATAAATAACAAGAAAAGTGTGTGTCAAAGAGCCATGGCTAGGAGATGACCTTGGGACTAATGACAGGATTGAAAGTATTGCTTAGGAAACTCTGAATTTAAAAAGCACTGTAGTGCCGTGGAATACATCACTAGATTTTGCTTAGCACATGCTGAAATGACTGATATTGCTTTTGATAATCTATTCTGCATAATTTTTTTATTATAATTTATATTATCTTTATTCCTTTTCTCCTTTTCTTTTCTTTTTCTTTTTTTTTTTTTTTTCTTTTTTTTCTTTTCTTTTCTTTTCTTTTCTTTTCTTTTTCTTTTTCTTTTTCTTTTTCTTTTTCTTTTAGAGCATTTATATAATTTATGTCATTAACCTTGTTTGTTATATGAGGATAGCTTTGATATGCCAAATACCTCCCTGAAGATAAGAGGGAGGCAGCACATATTCTTTATCGAAGCTAAGAATAAGAATGATGATAATACAGTGTTATTTATTTATAACAGTAATGAGAATGTACCAAATTTCCAGGAACATCCACTTATTATTCATTCATTCATTCATTTATTTATTAATTTACTTCTGCTTTGTTTTTCATCCATTTCTCTTGTCGGTCAGTTCCTCTCTACATCTAGAGTGCCTTGCCGAACCATCTTCTCTACTGTTTTCTGCACGTCTCTTTCACTCTGTCTCTCCGATCTTCCATTTGTCTGTCTCTTTTGCTTCCACTAACATCTGATTTTGCATTCTTATTTGTCTCTTCTTCAGGTCTGCTGTTCCTTTTTATGAGTGCTTTTCCCAGTTACCTTTTACGTATTTTTCACTTTGGTTTTTCATTCATCCATCACTGGAAAATCATATAGATATGTGTGATTCGATCCATGATTCCATAAAGGTTAAAGGCTTTTTGTCAAGTATGGATGGTTTTCTCTTACTTCCTACAGCTTTTAGAGAAGCTGAGCATTCCCTGATCATAACCTTTCTTGCTATGAAGAGAAAAAGAAAAAGAACAAAACAGAGGAATTATTAGTTACCATGAACTTTTTGCCCAGTGCTTGGTAAAGTAAAAATGATGATATGATATAATATGATTTTTTTTCCCATTAGATATTTTTTATTCATAAGTTCATGTTCCAATATTATACATTCATTACTTTAGATATATATATATATATATATATATATATATAAATATATATATATATATATATATATATATATATGTATATTCACTTTTCTCTATTTCTTCTCTTTGTTTTTCTTCTTCTTTTTCCAAAATTAATGATAAACCAAAAGATTTCTGTTTGTCATAGTCTCATAGCTTGTCATTTGTAACCTGCTTGTTCTTTAATGAAAGGTTGTACATTGACATGATAATGTATTCTGATGTATTTGCTACAGCACAAATGTAGTAATTTTATGTATAATAGTCGTTTTCCTAAAATATGCAACATCTGTGAGCCCAAATACCCATTTTGCCAAATAGAAACCTTTTCATTTTTTTCTATAATCTGTCCAAATCATTCAGATTTTAGCCTTCTGATGTGATTTTGCTAGTTGTTAAGGATCCGTCTGAACATGTACTTAAACCTTCCTGCGGGAGGCATGGGGACATCCGTGGTATTAACAAGTGTGCGTATCCCCTCCCAATCCCTCTCAGGCACTTGGGTTCGTTTGGATTCAGAGAGCACACGCAAGTATTGCTTCACTGATGGGGAGGCTTGGTCTCTGGCAATGTCCCGAGGTCACACCCTCTACCTCCAACGTTCCCATAGTCACAACCACCCCTACACGTCTCCCCAGCATGGTACGTAGCCGCCTGCTGTATTTTTTAAAATATATTGTGTATGATGTTTTAAGCCAGTGTACCACATGGGTATTATTATTTGCTTTTGTTTGTCAGGATGCTAGTAAATCTTTTCTTTCTCTCTCTTTTCCCTCCAAAAGGAAAGAAGAGGAAGTCCTATATCTTTAATACTGTAGATTTATTTATTTGATTTTTTATCATTAGTAAGATTATTAACATGAAAATCATACAACATTTGTGTACAGGAAATATGTAGTCCTTTTCATCCTTTTTTATTCTTTTAAATGTAAAAAAGAAAATCCATTCTTATCTTATAAAAAACATTTTATAGAGTTGAGGGAGTGTGACAAACCAAGATCAAAGTTAATCTTCATAATAGTTATTTCTCCTGTCTGTTTGGTTCTTGGCTTCCTTTGCTGTCAGCTTTGGCAGTCATCTGGTGTATGTAGTAACTAATCTCATCCCACACTGGTTTAACCTCCTCACAAAACATAGTCTCAGGTACGAAATGTGCTTTGCTTGGTCTGCTGTTACTGTCCTCTTCCAACATATTTACTCACTGGTGGCTTCTTCCAGATCCTTGGGTACTTCATCCATTGTATGTGTACTTAAAGCATAAGAGTGCTTATTGGAATTCTAATCACATCTTACTTTGTGCTGCATGCCCACACTTATGATTCACATATCATACCCCTTGTTTTCATATGACTTTCAAGAGGTGTGCAAGAGACATGCATCAGTAATGTAGAAATTATATTTTTGTTCTGATTAAAAGCCTTGTAGGTGTTACCAAGAAAACTGTTAACCTGGATTGTGACTTCAACAGGATTTTGAAAATGAAAACAGGTCGTGAAGTAAATTTTACTTACCCATTTCATCCTCATGCTATGTGCACTTTAGCATGCACCATGACTATTCTCTGTTGGCATACTTTTGTAAGTATTAAGAATCACCTTTTAAAACTGAAAATTGTCAGGTACACCTAGTTACAAGATGGAATATCTATATTAAACAACAGTTTCAAGTGATGATTATCTACTTAGACAAAGAGAATATGTCATTGATAGTTATAGAACTACTTCTTCAGATAGAAAAAAATATTAGCATTTATTAGAAACAGAATGATAAGATTGCTTATTGAAAAAAACTGATACAAACTGGAAGAGGAGTACAGATAAGGAGAAATTAAAGTAAGAAGCTGCATTTCTTGTAAGTGGATGTGGGAGAGCAGACAGAGATGGAAAGGAGAGCAACAGAGAAAATTACCATTGTACCAAGAGAGGAAATGATTATGTAGGAAGAATGTATAGCAGAAACAGACACATACATGTATACATGCAAACGCACATGCATACACACTCACTTGCTCACTCACTCACACACACACACACCCACACCCACACACTCACACTCACTCAGATACACACTCACACACACACACACATACACACACATACACACACACACACACACACACACACACACACACACACACACACACACACACACACACACACACACACACACACACACACACACACACACACACACACACACACACACACACACACACACACACACACACACACACATACACACACACACACACATACACACACACACACACACACACACACACACACACGCACACACACACACACACACACACACACACACACACACACACACACACACACACACACACACACACACACACACACATACACACACACACACACATACACACACACACACACACACACACACACACACACACACACACACACACACACACACACACACACACACACACACACACACACACACACACACACACACACACACACACACACACACAGGTTGACAAAGAAGTTTTACACACAAAAAATGCAAATTTTTTTTCTTGCTTATGAATGAATTGTTTACTTTGAGTTTATATCGCTCCTAAAAGCTTTTTCTTAGTGTCAGTTACATGTCAAAGATCAAGATCATTTGATTTGAAGTTTAATCAGATGGAGAGAGTAATACAGTTTAAAGAATTATCTTCCATTTATATTTTAATTGGAAATCTATATGTGTCTATGAGCTAGAAAGAAAAGGGTTGATAAACAGCCATAGAAAAAGTCATGTATGGTTTATATGGTGACTAGGTACAAATGCTACATTCAGGCTACAAACTTACTTTCTGAAAACTCAGCTGTGAACTAGTACAGATTTTAGCAAATCTGACAAGCCACATTATATGGTGAAATTCTGAAATTTTTTGGGCTTACTTGTAAAATATTTTGCCCTCAGAGTCAGATGAAGCTTCTTTATTGTTACGTGGCCAAGGAAGAAAAAGTCACAAGAAACAAAATTCAAGTTGTTACTTTATTTTCATAGGGAAATGAAAATTGTGTTATTCATTTTTATTTATTTTTATTTAGCCATATTATTTTAAGGTATGGTATAGCAAATAGAAATGCTTCAACAGGAAAATGCGAACTAATTTTAAGCGGATTTGTTTTTTATTTTTGTTTTTTGCTTTTGAAATATATTCAAGTGGAAATTACTTTTTGTAGATACAAGCTTGAAGATTGGTTTAATCTATTTTCCTTTCACATTTTTATTGTATCCTTTTCTCTCCTTTTTTTCACTCCATAATATCATGAAACGCAGACAAGACTAACAGAGCCTGTGGACAGTAGCAAACAGACCACTTCTACTTATGGTTTATTCTAAATTACTTTCAGATCCAAGTAACATAGCAGGCCATCAGGGCTTTGACTTCACACATGCCCAGAGTAGCCCAGTGTTTAGACCCTTCCAACAACCTGCCGTTACTGGCGACCCATTTGTCTTTGGTGCTATAAGTAAGTTGGGATTTATTTTCACAATTCACTTTAGTTGACTAGTAGTTTTCTTTGACTGATTTTCACCTCTTTTTTTCGTTGCTGCCTTCTGCTGCTGTTCTTTTTTTTCGTACATGTTTTGTGTGCATGTTGGATTTGTTCGTTTGTTCATTTATGATTTGTGATTCGTCTCTTAGGTTCCAGGGTTCAAATTGTGCGTAATGTTTTGTTTGATTCGAGTCCTGGGATCAGGAACCCAGAGTACAACTGAAGGGATTCCATGTATATTGAGGTTCAAGAATGACTATTTGTTAAAGAGTTTAGGATAGATGGATATGTATTTGATTACCAGAGCAGGCCTTACTACAGTGTAGAGTACTTCTGACAGTGATACATCCCCCTTGCTATAGCCTTGTTCATGTAGATTAGAAAACCTGTTCAGATACATCAGAAATCATTCATCATATGCATTCCTTTTCTTTAACCCATTTGCGCTGGTTGACGTGCTATCATATCATTGGAATATTTCACTCCTGCGAGATGACATCCTGTCTCGTCACAATCTCTCCCTCTAAATACATGTTTTATGTAGTTATGTATGTATATACTCCCTGCATCGCATCTCTATAGATGCGATGTTCTTGACTTAAAAAAAAAAAAAAATACAAGAAATGCCTCTCAGCATCTCGTAAAATTGGGTGGATGTAGAGTGGTCTGAGAAGTGTAGTGTGGTATCACGACGGGAGAGATCTAGCACTTGGAGGCTGTGCACTTATTATCTTCACAGAGGGAGCAGCATCAGGCAAATAATTGGTTCTGTGCAAATGGGTTAAATTACTTTTTTCCAGTTTCCTTTATCCCATTTTGTATTTTCTATCCTCAGTCAAATAAAGGAGAACATCTGTAAGACTATCATATTATCAAGGCTATCATTTATGGCTTTTTACCTTCTTCTTCATTGCATTATCTGTTCTTTTTCTCATATTTCCTCAAATATTTCATTAGACTTCATATTTTTCTTTGATTCTTCAATTCTTATATTTTCCTTTCCATTATATTACAATGGAGCAAGATTTAAGTCTTTACCCTTCCTATTTTCTTTCAAGGTTTCATAGCACTTTATAGAAGTCATCTCAGTATTCAGGGCTCGTATTGACAGACTAAGCTTAGTTGTATTACATTTACAGTTCACCGTTTTTGTAATTGTTCTAGCATCATTATTTATTTGAGCCTACATTATTTAGCTGTTATTGTGCTCTTTTGTTTTTATCTTGTCTTTTGATTCTATTATTGTTTTTACTTTATATGATAAAACTCCCTAGCCAGGCAGAGTAACTCAGCGAAGGTTCAGCCCTTCTTTTTTTGTCTCATTAATGCACAGTTCTTTCCCTTAATCTTCTATAGCCTTTTTGTAATTTTGGAATAAGGCCATTGAAGTTTTATTTGAAGCCACATGTGATTTTGAAGTCTTGCTAGAGTCTCTGTAGGTGCAAATGCAAAAGGATAACATTCCCTGTTTTTTTTTCTCATTCATTATACTAGCTTTCTTCTGCCACACATGAGTTTTTTTTTTTTTTTTTTTTTTTTTTTTTTTTGCTGTTCAGTTTGGTTATACCTCTCCTTATCCCTCCATCACACTTCTTAGGATATACTAATTTTACTAAAATTAAAAGTTCCTCATCAATGATTATCTGGAACCTAATTAGCTGCACTCCTCCTCCACCTAAAAATAGTATTCTATTAAATTCTATTTAATTTCCAA
>BOPN01004598.1:95000-115000 GCA_017312705.2 Penaeus japonicus
TTTTTTAAACTAAATAAAGTAAAAAGGAAAACCTCACAGAAATGAAGATATTTATTAATTTTTGTTTTGTAATGCAGGAACCCTTGAGTACAAGTCCTAAAACAGTAACCCAGACAGCAACCCAAACAAGCCCAGAAGGCGTGAAGTTCAATATAGGGTCAACTGGATCTCGGGATGAAAACCTGCGCCTCTCCCCAAAGATGACACGCAAGGACCGTTCAGGCAAACCACACCGGGGCAAGAGGGACCGTGCAGTCTCACCAGCAGCTGTGCAGCGGGAAAAACCTGGGCCAAGCCGAGACAAGATCAAGGAAGCAATGAGCCCATCCGTAGCAGAGTGCCTTCGAGCCATATTCGCTGGGTTTTTGTGGCACGAGGGAATCGTTCACGATGCCATGGCCTGCGCATCATATATCAAATTCCATCCAGATCTGACAAAGCAAGGAACATTCCACTGGAAACCACGTGCAAACACTGGAGCTAAAACAGAGAAACTTACAAAAGAACAGAAAGCTCGACAGCGTCACTCAGTTGAAGTGAGTACCTATAGTTACCTAAACAATGTCACTCTTCAGAATACAGAAGACCTGTTGAAGCCTGGGGGAAATGCCAACATCAATGAAGTGCCACGAATCACAGACACCAATGAGGAAGATGCTGCCAACAGGGCAGGGACAAGCTACACTCAAGGACCTCAGGGACAGAAACTACCAACAGTGATGGAAGGAGGGTCTGGGCCTGACCCCCCAGACCTCCCCCCAGTGCTCCGTCATGTTGTTCTGCTTTGGGAAGAACTAACATCAAGTTGTTTGAAGGCCATTGCTCAACAGATTATTCTCCCTTCACCAACACTTCCAGTCAGACTCAATAAGACTGATAAGACCAAAGAGAAGAGTGACCGAGAAAAGAAAAAGCACAAGAAAAAATCAGCGTCAGCAGGCATTCCCATGTTTGGTGTTGATTCCATTGTGGGCGAGGAAGAAGATGGAGTATGTGAGCTATGTGGTAGTAATATCCCTCCTGACGGTGCTGAACAACACTTTCGGACAATTCACCCAGGTTGTGGTGGCTCATCCAAAGGCTGTGGTTATGTGGGAACACGCTGGAAGTTCTTCCCTTCCAAGGACCGTGTGACCCAACCCTGTGGTGTGGTGGTGCGGGGCTGCTTCCACATGTGCTGGAGCTGCCGCAACAGGCACAAGGGCCAGTATAGTCAGTTCTCGGGAAGCAAAGGTACAAATGGGAAGATAAAGAGGAAGTCCAACAGTAAGTTGTTGTCTCCTCTTCCCCAACTGGACACTCATGTGATAATGAGAAATAATGCAATGTTCCTGCTGGACCTGGCCAGTGCAGCAACACCTGCCCTCCCCACCAGAAGCCATGTGCCAAGGAGATCTCCATGCACCATGCCCTGTGTCTCTGAGCTTAGCCCGGACAACAGCCCCTTCCCCAAGGTGAGTCAATGGCAGTGACCATGTATGTATAACTTTGAATAAAGATTTGTTTATGTCTACTTTGTGCAACTTGAACTATCACTTTATATCAGTATATATTTGGTACTCATGTAGCCAAAAATTGTTAGAATGTTAATTCTGTAATGAGCATGATTGATCAAATCAATTTAGTGTTCCTGTTAGCTTTATGAAGTGTAACTAGTTTAGTTTAGAACTGGTTAGAAGTTTTTGAGATCATGCATTCTTATATAATTAGTGGTACTAATTGACTTTCTATTGTGAATACATAAAAAATCATTATAGACATAGCACAAGTAAGATTTAGGATTTTGAAAGCAAGATTGAAGAAATATCACTTATTTGTAGTATGGTTTATGTGGCTAGCAAACATAAAAGTATACATTTTCATATAAAACCATTCACATAATTACAGCGCCTTTCTCAAGATGAGATTGGGATGAGATTGCAATTTAGTTTAGTTACATACATTAAAATGTTTCAACTTATTATATTTAGTACTTTATTTTATTAACTGGTTTTACCCAACTACAGAGCGATATAATTGTTCTGAGCATGTGTAAGGCAGCTATGATGTTTGATGGATTTGTGTTTTTAAATCCATTTTTGACATGACATTTTCAAGGGTAAGTCAAGAAGCATCTGTATTTTACATGCAAATAAAATGTGCATTTGACCAAAGTAAAAAGTAACATGTTGATGTGTATTTTTTAGGTTGCATTCCAGTGCTTGCACACTCTGAACTGCCAGCAGCAGCATCTGAACCAGCTGCGCGAGGACCTCCTCTTGCACCACACACTCCATTCCTCTGACAATGCAGACTACCGCAGCAGCTCTGCAGAATCTCGGGAAAACAACCACAGGGAGCATTCACCCTTCTCCCCGCCAGGTAACACCTGAGTTCTGTCATCCCTCCCTGGGTCTTATGGTGTTCCGTTGTTTTTTTATGATTTTGGCATTATTTTAGTCCTTAGCTGGCATTTATATTTTTATTTATTTCTTTTGGCTTCCGAACAATGTCACTGTTAATACAAGCTGTTTTAATGGACAATATCTCATCTCTTTCAAATAAGGGACCTCACACCAAGAATCTCCCGCATCCGATACAGAGATCCCACGTGGCCGTCCATTCCACCGCTCTATTTCTGTGACGGTGGGAACCCTAGGACAAGACTGGAGCTCAGCGGCTGCCTCAGCCTCTGCTTCACAGCATGAGCACGACCAGAAGGCCACGGTCGTCCTCAGGAAGCGCAACAACAGCAGCGGAGAGAACACAGGTATTGTGGTCGGGTGAAGTGAGATGTTTGGCTGTTCAAGTTGAAGGGAATGTGGAAATTATTCATATGGGTGACCAAATAATGAAAAGTGTTTTTAGAAATATAATGGTTTGTAATACAAATTTTACCTCCCTGGTTTGTGTTAAGTTATTTGAGAAGTGATTAAAAGAAGTCACATTCACAGTAGATGGTGGTGGCAGTTCCCTCCTAGTACACCCATCAGCTGCGTTGGAGCGGCTAGCGACCTGTATAGAGCGTGGAGGAGGACCTGCAGGAGACCCGGGAGGAAGAGCAAGGCAGGTCCTCATCCGACCTATCATGGCATTCATCTTCCAGAACCATGACCTGGAAACTCTGGCTTATGCTATGAGGCATGCCACACGTAAAGCAGCTGCCAGGGTCTATGCGATGCAGGTAATCAGTTAATTGTTTTCTCAACAATTGAATAGTTAGACTTTAAAGTTAGTTTAGTTTTTTTCTGTATCAAATTACTGAGTTCCCTTTTAACCCAGTGCGGACAGGGTGGATAACGAGCTAAAATATAAGAGGGAAGGGGAGAATGTTTTCTTCACCATCTGGCCAGCGTAGACTTGCCTAACAAATATTTTCCCTTGGATCCATTACAAAACAAGGGTTTAGGCTGACTTTGAAAACCTGTAGCTTGGAAACTAGTGCTGTAAAAGCCATGATATTTGATGAATGTGACCACACTTCAACTGTGACCAGTTCTCGATGTCATATCATGTGTGCAATGATACCTTTCTTTTAGGCCTAATCAGAGCCATTTTGCATGTTGTGACACCCATCCACAATGGGTTAATAAGCTCTTGTGGTTTATTTATACTGTACCTTTCATTCTGAACCTTTACATCCTAGAACATTGAACATAATCTTCCAATGTGAATTCCAGGCTCTAAACTGGCTCCTTAGGAGTGTGACACAGCCAACTTGTCTCCACGATTTGCTCTGGTGCTTCGTGGCTGCACTCACCCCCTCCAGCCCACCCTTGCAGCCCCCTGCTGATGACCATAACCCACAGGATCAGCCACACCACAAGGACAAATCTCATGACTTGGTACGAGCTTTGATTCTATGGCACACTTGTTTTTTATTGTGTAGGTACTGTCTTTCTTCACTCATGGATGACCACTTCACTTAAATGTCAGAGGCAGAATCAAAGATCATGCATTTGATAAATTTATATACAGAAGAGAATAATGTATGTATATCTTAAGCTTTGAACTTTTCAGTATTTCAGGCTGTTGTATCATTTAATGCTAAATATTGTTATCGTTATCTTAACCTTTTAACTTTTTACTGTTTCAGGCTGTTGTATTATTTACTTTGAAGTAATAATATTGTATTATTACTTCAAAGTATTGGGTTTTCAAAACTGGAATATTGATATAGAAAGAGCCTTAAAGCATATTAACCCTTTCCCGACAGGGCACTCGCTACGCGAAGACCCCTATGCCGGGCGATTGCAATATTGCATTGAAATCGTCACACTGGCATAACGCCCCAGCATCGGGAGTTTGGCTGTGTCACACGAGTGTGACGCACCGTCGTCATAGGGTTAAATGTTTTTCATTAATTCTTTGATACTTTATCAAATAGTCAATTTCTCTTATTCTACACACAGGAAGGTGAAATGGTAGTGCTGGAGCATCCCCTAAGTGATGTAACACTCGCAGGAGATGCAGTTCACCCTCTGCCCCAGACTTTCCATCAACTGTTGCAGACAGTTGCCGATCTGATGATGCTCCTTCCACCAGGATCTCCTCTCCAGATGATGGCTGTTCGGTAAATGATGTTAAGGGTTGTGTTTTAAGTGAATTATTGTAAGAGAGAAAATAAAGGATTTACTCATGACAGAATTAGCAATATCCTAAATCATTAGTAGGGGTAATTGTAGGGAAAGTGGTGAATAACAAACATCATATTTTGATACTTATAAGCACTGATAATGCTCATAATTATTACTGCAACAATACCCTTTTTATCCACAGATGCTGGGGTCTGCGCTTCACACCAACAGACCACGATTTCCTCCATCAAAGTCACGTGTTCTCTAACATCTCCAAGATCCTCTCGAGGTCAGAGGAGGTGTTAGGGGCAGGGGAGGAGGGCATCACATCTATGTATGAAAGTCATGGGCCAGTTAGTATATTCTTGTGTTTTTTTATCCCTTTTTTATAGAGACTTTGACTATATTACAGTTGATTAGATTGTACTCACGACAGTGCGTATATTCACCTAATTCCGTCATCCATCGTGAATGGGTTTAGATGTACAGCCTAGGGTCAGCATCTTAAGATATTCTGTGTATTTTCTGTTATTTTTAGACTAGTGACATGGTATATGAGTCTATATATGGTGTAATAGAACTGGGATACTAATTAGCATTTGGTATGATGCCCTGGTTACACATAAATAACTAAATGAAAAATGCAGTACGAAAGTCACCCCACCCCATGAAACATCCCCACCAAACAAGATTTAATTCAGTCCAAGTGGCTGTTCTTGGCTATAATGAAGAAAGGAAAACATTTTTGAAAAAAAATTTATCCTTACACAATGATAATGTAGGCTTAAAAGTAATCATGACACTGATGCCTCTCATGCTCATTTAGGTGACCAGTATGGTGGAGTGCCTGCGTGACCTCATGAGTGAGTGTGAAGTCCGAGCTTCTAGCAGACAGGCCATGGTTCCATCCCTGACAGACGCATCCACAGAGACATTTTGGGAGTCTGGAGATGAAGACAGGAACAAGACCAAAGCTCTCACCATCACCTGTGCAGCAGCAATACGCCCACAAACAGTTTACGTCCACATTGATAACTGTCGGGACCTTGGGGTTAGTATTTGCTTTTGTGTTTCTGTATATTTGGGAGTTTTTTTAATAAGATGGTTTTCTTTACTTCAAGTGTTTTCAGAAATGCTCTAGAAGTTTTATGAATAATTTTTTTTTTTAATATTTTAGATTGTGTTTATGAATTATTTTTAGTATTAAATGATATTGGATATAACATTATAGATTTCCTTGTCCCTTCAGAATAAAGTGTCAAGTGTAGTCTTCAAGTGCGGCCCCAGTGGAGACGACATGGTTCTTGTGAGACAAGTTGATATCGAGAGCAGATTCAGTGGATGGATTCATGCAGTTTTACCACGTAAGTTTTTTTTTTATGATAAAGATAAATTCACAGATAAGTATTCTAACAATATTTACCATGATCAATGCAATCATTTCCACCCCAGATGATGTAATCACAACCATAGTGGTGGAGCTCAGAGGGCCAGACCAAAGTGTGCGCGTGCGACAAGTGAGAGTTTTGGGTGGCGAGGGAGGAGAAGGCTCAGGCTCAAGACCACTGCGTCAACACTCTCCCCTCACCATCCAGCACAGGGCCTGTGAACAGGAGACACTAAAAGTGTTCAGATTAATTACTGGACAGGTGAGTATGTTGGTGGTTATTTTGATGAAGGTCTTGATTTGTGCATAGTATATTTCCCTGACTATGATCTATTTTAATTGATTCAAAATGCAATGTGAGACTTGTTATTTAGTTTTACCTTTTTTCCTTTTTTTCTTTATTTTTCTTTTTTTAGGTATTTGGACGCCTCATCATGACAGCAGAAGGTGGCAGTAAAGCTGCTGAGGGAGGTGATGGTACTGCTAATAACATTGAAAATGTGGATGAGCAAGATCACAACAATGACCTCCGAGAGCATATGGTCGGCATTCTATTCTCACGATCAAAGCTCACACACCTCCAGAAACAGGTCTGTACCTAGATGTTATAGGCTCTAATAGATATCGGTAGTCACTACACTGGAATATTATTTCTCTCACCTAAAGTCTAGAATAGTTTTACCAACACAAACATTATACTTTCAGGTTTGCTCCCACATAGTACAGGCCATCCGCAAGGAGGCTGTGAGAGCAAGGGAAGAGTGGGAGTCGGGGCTCAACTGTGGAGGCCTGGGCACACCAGCCACACCAGAGGAGGGGCAGCACAACCCCCCCGACACCTACTGCTTTGAGATGCTGTCTATGGTGTTGGCCCTCAGTGGCTCTGTGGTTGGCCGGGCACATCTGGCTCAGCAGGATCACTTGCTGAAGCACCTGCTGTCACTGCTTCACACAGGGTCAGCTCGTGTGCAGAGACAGGTGAGTGTTCCTGGAATAGTTTATTTAGATGGGTATTATGTATATGGACATTAGATTCTTAGTTTCTTCAGTTTGAGAGAATTAGGTGCAATCATAATCAGGAAGGTTCTTGATTCATAGCCCATCATTCATGGTGAATGATATATTCATAAAAGTGTTTCTGCATTATAGCAAAAGATATATTAATCATAAACATAGTTAGTGGGGAGTTTGAGCTACTGGATGATTCAGTGGAGAATAATTATATAAACACCAAACACCAAAGGATAATAGTTCATCATAGTTATGATATTGATTCATTAGATGTAATTTATTATCATACATTCAATATTAATGTTCTCCCCTTTCAGGTTGTGGCACTGTTTAGACGCATGTTAGCTGATGTTCCTCCACAGTCTCTGGCCCTTATCTTGGGAGTAGAAGCTCTCCCAGCACATGACTATGCCATCCTCCATGCTACGTCCAAAGATGAGGAAAACAACTTTGATATTCACCAGTAAGTTATTGTTTTTGTGTGCAGGTCTGTGTCTATATATGGCTGTGTGTTTGTATGTGGACATATTCTGGCATGCACCAGTGTGTAGTTGAATACCATGTTATTTGTAATTTGCTATTATGCTTTGCCATTATTACTGATTTTTATGCATTCAACAGACAAGGTATCCTGGATGTATTCCTTGCTGTGATTGCAAAGGCTCTCACAGTGCAGCTGAAGACAAAGGGTGGTGAGGGAGGAAAATCTGTTGCCACACAAGGGAAGGGAGCAGTCACCTCTGTCTCTCTGGCTAGCACCATGCCTACACCACAGGCCAACTCCCCTCGGTGGTGGCTCCAAGGCTCTGCCACGCAGAAACAGGCAGATCTTATTATTAGCTTAATAAGAGACATGACCATGGTATGATTTTTATTTATTTGAGGAGTTCTTTTCTCTGTTTTGAAATGGTAGATGAATGCTAAATTATTGTCAGGAATATTTATGAAGGATTTTTCCCCAAACAGGGCAAACTCTCTGACAATTGGGCTAAGGTCAGTAAAGGCGCAATTGCAGAGAACATTGTGAATTTGACTCGACTCAGTGAAAATGACAGATCATGCGCAGCCTCTTGTTTGGCCACTCCCACACTCTGGCTTGCACTTGCCTCTCTCTGTGTGCTCCACCCAGACCATGTGGATGCCCTCTCCTCCCACCATTGGCAGGCCACCACTTCAACGGGCGATCCGCATAATCCAGAGCCACGGGTGAGTCCAGCTTCTGTATAGGTGAAGAAAGTGGTCCAAAAAGACAACATTAAGAATAATGTTTGTTGTGATTGTTTCATTACCTTTAGTGTTAATGTATTGTCCCTAATGATTATCCTTTCCATGTTATAAAGTTATCATAAAAAAATACCTATTCACTTTTAATTTGTTTGAAATTATAAATCATACGTAGCCAACATGTGAGAACCACGATGATGGGGAGACGCCTGCTATGATTTTGTGCGAGGAATGCAGCAGCAACCTCTGTGGCGAGTGCGACAGAATCCTTCATCTGCACCGTCGTACAAGGCACCATCACCGCACTGTGTTCAGACAGGAGCAAGAAGCCATTAAGGTAGAAACTAGCACTCCATTCAGTGGATACTGCCAGCTTGAATGAATAACAGGGTTCTTAGCTAATGCAGAGACAAAAGTGGTTAACATGGACTATATTTCATGCTATTCTTACCTTCTCATGCTATAATTGCTTTGTTTTTTTATAATAATCAGGTGGACTTGCATGAAGGCTGTGGCAGAACAAAGTTATTCTGGCTCTTGGCCTTGGCTGACTCCACCACCTTAAAGGCCATGCTAGAATTACGTGGGGAAAACCAGAGGTCTCGCGGCTCAGTGGCAGCATCAACCTGCAGATTCTGTGGGGCACCAGCTCAGCCTTCACTTCTGTCTCCTGCTCCTGTGTGCCAGGATTCTGATTGCCAGGTATGCTGATTGAGTATTTGTGTGTGTGTATTTGTATTTGTGTATTTATGCATTTATGTATTTATTTATGGATGCAAGGTCAGTGCTCTTTAAGACAGATCAGCCACAGGTGGCCTACCACCTTAAGCTGGAGGCTTGTAATGGAAATATCTTTTAGAGATGTTGAACCAGCAACACACTCCAGATCCATTGCAAATATTAAGGTCCTGTTGTGGGGAACCTTATAGCCAAGAGTTAATGCATTTTTTCAAAATTCTCACAGGAATACAGTCGGGAAGCCTGTGTAAGGACTCATGACTGTGGTCATCTGTGTGGAGGGCTGAAAGGGGAAGCGTCATGCCTCCCTTGCCTTCACGGATGTGCCAACACTCCTTCCCTCAAGCAGGATGCAGATGACATGTGCATGATCTGCTTCTCCGAGGCCCTCTCTGCTGCTCCTGCCATCCAGGTAATGGAGTGTTTGCTTATTGCAATAAATTTTGTACTTATAAGACTGTTTGCTTGCCCATATCCATGGTCAGAATCAACAATATTTACATCAAAAGATTTATACTTATTGAGAAGTATTATTTGTATCATAAAAACCTATCATTGGTCATTTACCCCTTCTTTACCAACCTACTACCTACAACAGTAACAAACTGCTGCTGTAGTTGTAGCCATTGTGAGAAAAAAATGTTTTGGACACCCACTCTCTGTGGCAGTACTCAGACAATTGAAAAGGTATATGGATACTATCCAGTTGCTAGGAGATATAATTTGCTTTCCATTGTGGAGGGAAATGGTCTAAAAGTGTCTGCATCTCATAAGCCAGCATGCCATTGATGGAATTGCAAGACTCATAACATCACATGGTGATAAAAATCATCCATATAGTAGACCAGTTTGTGCCATTCATTTAAGGGTGTACACACATACAACAGTAGCAGACCCAGTATGACATGGATGTTTTCAAACCATTTAAGCTTGTACAACAAAAAGGATTTTCATAAGAAAGGGTTAAGGGGGCCTTTTACTCAGTAATTAGAAATTTGATTATATGAAGTAAATCATCTTATTCATCCGTATCCTCTCCCCAGCATCTGAAACTTATTTTAAAAGGAAGACATTATTATTATTTGTGTGCATTATATCATCCTCAGCTTGAGTGTGGCCATGTGTTCCATGCGCATTGCTGCCGCACAGTGTTAATAAGACGTTGGCCGGGACCACGTATTACTTTCACCTTCTCTATGTGCCCAATCTGTAAGGTAAGTCAAATCTTGGAATAGGATGGATTTCTTGCACTGTTTTGCATGACTGATTAATTATTATTGTTATTACTATTATTATTAATATTATTATTAATATTATTATTACTAGTGCTATGACTCTTTCATGTATAGTTAAATATATCTCTTGTATTTTTAATCCCCAAGATAAATAAAGGCTTTCAAGTATAACAACTTCTGTTGGTTGCCTAAGACATGTTTTCCATCCCTAGGTTCGCATAAGCCATGGGGTTCTGACAGAGCTACTGGCCCCAATCTCAGCTTTGTTTGAGGACGTACGGAGGAAAGCCCTCATGAGGCTGGAATATGAGGGCCTGCACCGAGCAGAGGCCATTTCCACCCCAGGTGCACGGTACTACAATGATCCAGCTGCTTATGCTATGGACCGTTATGCATATTATGTGTGCTTCAAATGTAACAAGGTAACTTCTGCAGTTCAAGTCACGACAGCTTCCTGCCGAGATTAACTGTGTTTTGAGACTTTCTCATTATTGTTATTATTTATTAATGTAATTATTAATATCATTCTAATAGGTTTTAGTAGTGTAACAGCTATAATTTAGATGGTTGCTCTGTAGTTGCAATTGGCCATATTTGGGTTAACCAGATTTAATTTTGAGCTTGATTTTTTTTTTTTTTTCTATGTGGCATGTACATATGGATAGTAAGTTTCAGAAAATAATAAACATCAGTATATTATTAAAATATATTTTATGTTGTGATAAAGATTTGATATAGTTGACCCTCAGGCATTAGCAAAGAGGTTAAAATCTGGTAAGTGAGGTGGGATTTGGGTCCTCATGGGAGGGGGTCCACTGATCTGTGGACAGGGAAAAATGGAAACCTGCCTTTCCCATGTCACAGATGCCAATACCTATAGCTCATAGATCACCTGAGGTTTAACCTCAGTGCCACTACTATCAAGTGACTGAGTCAACTAAGGGTAGAGGTGAGAAGGCACAATCAGTGAGGGTTGTTACATCTTTTATTGGTCAAGTCAGTGATGGACACCCCTTCTGGTGCCATGTCCATCTCTAGTCTTCAGTAACAGTAGCAGCTCCAGGTGATAAGGGGATAATAGTATTAAAACTGAAACATGTGTTCAGCTTCATGTCTCTTATTGCCATGTGCAGTCCTACCAACCTGATGTAAAAGAGATGTTCTATATCAGACTTGCCTTCATAGCAGGCAACTGTTATAAGTGAAATATTCAAATTACTAGCTACAAGATGTCAGTCAGCTTGGAACTGATTTGAGGAGTGAAAACAACCTTCTACTCTTTGACTTAGTGAGGTCCCAGAAATTGAGGCTAACTGGCTCTTTCTGCCAGGGTCTTGACCTATATCACAGGACTTGGTACAGTAATGTATCCTTGTTAGTAAAGCAAACATTGGTAGCATTCATTTGAGGATCTTCCAGAGCTGTAATGTTTTCCATGATGCCAATGCAGGCAGTGTAGTCAAGTAGATCCACCATAATCTTGTTGGGGAATCCTCTAGAACTGCAGTGTTTTCCAGAGCACCAGGTTCTGTAGTACTGATCTTAGATTAGTTGCAGTTACCCTCCGGGTTCACTTCAAAATCTCCAGGCCATCCAGTGACTGTGACAGATTGTTTCATGTGGACAGACTAAAAGAGGAGGAGTGTATTTGTAGATATGCTTTGGTTATCTTGAACTGACTCACAGCCTTTGACAACCTGGAATTGCAGTAAGACTAAGACACTGCTGGTAAGGGACAAGAACAGCATTTCAGGAATCTTGCTGGGGAAATCAAAGGGCTTATATTTGCCTAATGCCACTCCCATCAGTAAGATAACAAGCATGAGATCTCTCATGGTGTAATGCCATACTGCTCCTCTCAAAGTGCTTTTCACCTGCCCGATTCAACAGTGATAATAGGAGGTTTTTGTATTTGTTTGTGCTATTTTCACAAATGAAGGAAAATGTGTCTATATAAATGGAACTCCTATGAATATATGCATATGCAACAAAGTGTTTTGAGGGAGAGATTATGATGTGATAGGACATCATCTGGCAGGAGGGAAATATTCCCATGACATGATATCACCTCATCTGGTACGAATGGGTTAACGTGACCTTTGTCCAGCCTACTGAGGTATGAGAAACTGAATTCCAGCCCCTCCCTCTAAATGACAGCAGATCACTCAGCAATTGCTTGGTCTTTGCACTGAAAATGTTCTATATTCTTTCAGTATTATTGTATTTACACTATTAGTTCATAAAACAGAGCAAGGAAATCACAGAGATGGCTGCTTTTCCATGGCAAGCTTGGATGAATACAGAGACATCACACCCAATCAGGAGACAGGTCAAGAGAAACATCAGCAAGTAGGAATTTTATTTCAAGGAATTTTATTTTTTATTCTACCAAAGGGTTTTAATTACAAGAAACAGTCATTAAAGGGTTACAGACTATATCAGTTGTGGAGAGTTGAAAATTTATGATTTCACCTTGGCTATGGATTGATTGGCAGTCTTGATGAACCTGCAATCTTTAGTGACCTTCAGAGTAGTAGTAATGAATCAGCATGCAGGCAATGTTCATTTGTTTTGTTTGCCAAATTAGGATAAGGGCAGTCACTTAACTTGGATGTTTTTGATGATGCAGGCTTATTATGGAGGTGAAGCAAGATGTGACGTAGAGGCGGGGCTTGGCGATGAGTACGACCCCAGGGAGCTGGTGTGTGGGGCCTGCTCAGATGTCTCCCGTGCACAGATGTGCCCCAAGCATGGCACAGACTTCCTTGAATACAAGTGCAGATACTGTTGCTCGGTAGCAGTGTTTTTCTGCTTTGGGACAACTCACTTTTGCAACGCTTGTCATGATGATTTCCAGAGAGTGACAAATATTCCAAAGACAGAGTTGCCACATTGTCCTGCAGGTTGGTTTAAAATTGTTTTTGTCTTTGTTTTAATTACATATTTGTTTATCTGAAGTGAATATACCTTCTTTTTTTTTCTCTCTCTCACTGTTTACTGAGTCTCAGTAAAATTCAGCAATATAGGAGTACATATAATGTAATGAAAAGGAAGTTTTTCTGCACTGCAGTCTGTAAACATGGTAGGGTTGAGTTGGATTTTGATACCAATTATTTATTTCAATGTATATGAAACTGAAAGGTAAAAAGTGCAATTTCTCTTGTTTTTTCTACTTTTCTTTCTATTTCATTTATTGATACCAGTATAAGCATATGCTGTTTGGCACTAATTTAATGCTTCACCCAACCCACCAGGTCCGAGAGCCCAGCAGCTGGAGGGCGAAGAGTGTCCACTCCACGTCCAGCATCCTCCCACAGGTGAAGAATTCGCTCTGGGCTGCGGCGTGTGTCGCAATGCTCACACATTCTAATGTGCCATCAGTGATCTGTGCGATCTTTTAGTTATTGTTTCATAATTTTTATGGTTTGATTTCAAAATGGTTTTCTTTTTGTTTTGTTTTTCATGTTTTTCTTTTATCTAATGCTAAAGATTTATAAATTAACTTTGTGATCGGTGGGTCGGTCTCTTTTGATAAGACTGAGATTCTTGTAGTTTAATTTATTGTATTAAATATCATTAAATGCTTTAAAGACAAATATGAAACAATGCAGATGTGCTGTATATATGATATAAGATATGCTGGGTATATAGAAATGAAATATTGATATAAAGCCATGCTGTAATTTTCACAAGGCTGGGTAATGAGTCTGCATATTTTTGTTCAATTGATTTTCATCTTGGATTCATTCACCAATTAAGTTTGTTAATGTCTAGACTTTCTTTTTAACTTTGATCTTAATGTGAAAGAATTCATACATATGATTAGATAATGGAAGTATATGGTATGTGTCTTTGTAAATAATATCTTTACCTTTGTAAATGGTCTGATTGCAGTGGCATTAGTCTCTGGGAGCAGGAACTGTTGTGCTTACTTTTATCTGTACTCTAATTTAGCACAAACAAGTCTCGAACAGAACCCCTGACCATTGGTTTATTAGAATTTTTACCACAATTTTACATTTTGATATTACTGTGTGGGAGTGGTTTATGGGAACTTAACAATAGAGTAAAACAATTGAGAGAATTTTACCAGATGTTATTGGGATAAAATTTTGAAGAGTAAAATAAAAATGTACAGTAATTATGATTTTATTAGACGGACAAATATTATTTATTGAAAAATTAAATGTCACATTTTATCTTTACACACTAGATGTTTTTTTGTAGAAAGATTTTCAATTTGGCATATTATTATTTATTTTTTATTTTATTTTTTTTTAAATGACTGAAGCCAATAATTTCAAATCTTTTATGACTTGCTTGACTGTCCTCTTGTCTTTCCCTTCATTAGTAAAGCTCTAGTTGTAGTAGCAAAGTGTAGAAAGCAGATTTATTTGTGATAAGAGCACTTTGTAATGTGTTTTTGGACGAGAGAAAATGTGAGTTTTATTGGGTTTTGCCTTCCTTGAAAGGGTTTTCATATCATGATATTAAGAGTATATATTTAGTTAATGAAAGTAAGCATTGAATATTATCTGTATAAAGAATTGAGATGATAACTGTGAAGTTGTGATTTTTTTTTTTTTTTTTTTTTTTTTTTTTTTTTTTTTTTTTTTTTTTTTTTTTTTTTTTTTTTGTTTTTTTTTTTACTTTTCTTTTCTTTTATCATTTTCATAATTTATCATGATCATAATCATTAAATGCCTCATTATTCCTGTTAGTGATTCAGACATTTTCTTTAGCATCTCCATCATCACTGTCATCGCCATCATCTTCATCATTTCCATTTCCATCACAGCAACTGCCATCCTAAGTTTATTAGTTTCCATTGGTATTTTTTTTCCTATATTGTAAAGTTCTATGTCCTGCTTATACTTTATGGGAATTATATTTCCAATGCTGTTATAGGTCACTTGGTTGTGATAACCTTTTGATTGTGCTGAACAACAAAAACATGAGAGATTGTTAGAAAGTAAAGAGGAGCAAAGAATCTTGCATTCATATATGTATTATGGATGCTTGCTTGTGTGCAATTGCACAACACACACACACACACACACACACACACACACACACACACACACACACACACACACACACACACACACACACACACACACACACACACACACACACACATACATATATATATATATCTATATACACACAAACATGCATACACATATATACAAACAAGTATATATATATATATGATGCTATAAATACACAAACATGTACAAATAAACTTGATTTTATCTTATACTCTGTATTCATTTTGTTCTTGAAAAGAATGCAACTGGATATAGGGCATTTGTTTGTGAGTCAGAATTGCATGGCAGGATTACTTAGGTCTTTAGGGTATAGGTAACAATAATTCCTATTAGCACCAACATTCCTACTGTGATGTATGGATGTGTTATGTTGAAAAATCTCGCTCCTTACATTTGTTATGTGCACTATGTATTTATTATAGGTTAGATCCCAGTTATGTGCGTGCGTGTGTGCTGTTGATGCTATTTATCAGTCCTGTTGTTTGTGAGGTCAGAAATTAAGATCTTATGAATATTTGTGTATATGGACCTGTGTCACTAGGTATTCCCGTGCTGAAATAATTTGCGTTAAGCTTGAATATTTCTCATATTTACATTAAAGGAAGAAAATCATAGCTTATTGTTGCTTACCTCATCATTATGGCCTTATTAGTGTTGATTATCTTTCCTTAATTATGGTGTGATAAGAATATACAAAACTACTGACAGAGAGGAAATTCTGTAGACTAGTTGATATTTTCTCAGCAATGTTTAGTACTAAATTCCTTATGGAAAGATATCATGATAGGCAATCATATATTGGTACTGCAGGCATATTTTGTATTTCAAGTACACCTTTTTGGTATATTCAAGTATTAGGTGTAATCTTTATTATATGTGATACCTTAATAATGTACACACATTAGTCTTGAAGAAAAAAAATCCAGTTCATATATTTGTGAATTTGGGGTATTGTATGTAAAGCAAACTATTTCTTTCTTTGCAAAATAGAAAATGTAATTATTTAATGTTTTAATATTGTTGCAATGTGTATAAACAGTATTCTTTAACTATGAAATGATCTAGTCCAGGGACAAGAGCAACAGGTTACTTTGGCAATTTTAAGACAAGTGAATAAGCAGCATTACAGTAGGCGGCTTATTCCTCAGTTTACACGTTCAGTTGAAACGTTACCTGTCCGTTGATGATATTCAAATAGTAAGATGTAAAGCACTTTATATTAGATATCACAAAGCTTCCTCTTGTAAATGGATTTGACATTTAAACGTACAGATACTGAATAGTTGATCATTCTGACCATAGAGACAGGTTGTGCATAGAGATTTTGGAAAGTCACCTGAAGATGTGACAGATATTGTAGCTGACAGTAAAACATGACATAAAAAGGTTTAAAGCTCAGTTCTTATGAGCAAATAGGCCTCTATGGTATTTTGTTAGAAGTTCAATTAATCTTTTAAAATGGAAACTTGCCATTTTGGAACTTTTATGTGATTTTTAGTTTGAATAAGAGATTACATAAACCTTGCCATTATATAAATTCCTTATTGATAAGTGAAAATAAACTTATACAAATACCAACTGTTCTTTTCTTTATGCTCTTCTTAACCTTTATAGAATAAAATACAGCAATGGTCGTTCTTTGATGTGAGTGTGCAAAAGATGAAACTCTTCAAAATCATTTTTTTTAATGTCCAAATTATCAATAACATAAATATTTAAAGAATTATTTGGGGTACAATGTTTGTGGAAATGTTAATTTAATTTACACTTAAAAGCTACATATTGTAACAATGCTGTTTATCTGGTTTTTTTTTTTACCTTATTTTCCTGAAAAAACAATTATTTCCATCCAATTATAATGCTAGAAACACATCTTGCTATGATATTTTCTTTGTAATGCAAATACTAAACATTAACCCATTGTGGACAAGTTTTTGGACATCATGACATTAGTGACAGTGGTCATCATGACATAATTCATGATGGAGAGTGGATCACTGTTTCTTAACCCATTGCGGACGGAGATAGATTTGCTTGTCCAGTCTCCAGGATGGGTTTTATTTTAGAGTGGGGCAGCTTGAAGCAATATAATTTGAATCTTTCTACTCCCTTTCAGTCACTCATTGTAAAACTAGATCCATTTTTGTTTTATTTTTTGTGTGTTTTATGACAGGCTCTACTAATGCTGCAGTTGACTAAAATTGTAGTATATGATCCATATTTCTATATATTCAGTGTGATAGAAGTATTGCTGTTTTATGGGAGGACAAAAAGTAACTTAATTTTTCGTATTTTTGTGCTGTCATGAATGAATAAGAAACATACAATCACCTGCAATGAAGATAACATGAAGAGGTAGGGAAGAGGAATGAAACCTGTTCTTGTGACTGTAAGTGCCACAGTGAAAGGCATCCATATTGGCACAGGAGCACATTTTAGACATTGGGTATAGATTGAGTCACCTTCCACTTCTCGTTTTGCCTGCACATCTTTCATTGGCAGTACATTAGAGCAAGAGATCGTCGATGTGTGCCATCGCTCTCTGCAGATAGTGCATGCTAGAGACTGTGGATGAGTGCCATTCAAGGCTCTCTCCTGCTGGTGGTAGAAGAAAGTGGTGCCATCTAGGTTTTGGATGTTAGGTTTGCTTAATATTATGGTAATTACAGTAATTATGTCTGCAATTACCATCATCACTCACTCCTTACTCATAGCACAATAAAATAAGCAGTGATCCAAAATCCCCAACTGTCACGTATATCATGATGCCCGTCGTCAGGGCAGAGCTCCTGTGTCATGTATGTCATGACACCTATCCGCAATGGGTTAATTGTGCTATGAGTACTAACTCTACATATTGACTGATGATGACAATGGCAATTGTAATTATCATAATTAATGTAATATTCAGCAAAGTAGGTTTAGTTTAAAACATAGATGGCACTACTCATAGCACCAGCCTGAACGAGAGCCTTGAAAGGAACTCATCCATGGTGTCTCTACCAAGCACTATCTTCAGAGAGTGATGACACATAGATGCCAAGCTACTGCTCTAAAGTACCAGCAATGAAGGATGTGCTGACAGAATGAAAATAAAGTGAGAATGTCCAGTGCTTATAATGTGCCCCTGTGCCAGTATGGCTACCTTCTACTGTGGCACTAACAGCCATTAGCACAGGTTTCCTTATACCTCCATCTCTCCATGTTATGTTCATTGTGGATAGTTGTTCTTAAGTATTTGTTTACAAAAGTTCACAAATACAAAAAATAAGTTGCTTTGTGTCCTCCCATAGAACTGCAACACTAAAATAAAGCCCATCAAAGATGCTGTGTAAGTAGCACAAGAGTCCGTCCAGTCAAGCAAATCTGTCCCTGTCTGCAATGGGTTAAGCTTGAGCAAAGTAGTGCCTTACTCTAATTCCATAACACAGAGTTTTTGCATAATGTGCAGTTATCACAGTGAGTAAGGGTTACCAAAAGATTTATGATATGAATGACTTTGTCAACAATTTCAGAGACTGACTGCCTCTGGCTCTGAACTCAGGTCCCTAGGCCTTAAAAGAAGGATGTTGAGAAGCAAAGCAACATTATTTGAAAGATGTTGAATTATCTACATCTGTCTCTTTATCTAATTCTTCTACACTGGTAGTCTTGTGTAAAAATATTTTTCTCTATTCACAAGTAACAATGTATACAAACATCTTTTTTACACAAAATAATTAACATTTAAAGGAAAGAAAACATAAGAATAATCAATGAATAAATATTCTTTATTATGCAGGTATTCTTTATATGAAATAATGACAGTGATTTATAAAGCTTTTCATCTTGCAAACATTTCTGTCAGCACAAAAATATCACCATCTATCTATATATATATACATATATACCATTCAACATGTTTTTTCAATAAAAAAAAAATAGTATAATATAAAAAAAAATATACATAATATATTATAAAATATTCGATTCAAGCTTAATTCACAAAATTGAAATCTAGACCCATTTGCAGTCAATCTATTTTCTTAAAAAATGACAAAGCTCTGAAATAAATGAGTAACATTAACATTCTGCAATATCAATAATCTTAAAATATACTTTAGGTGCTGCAATGCCCAAGTTTTCTTCAGTTTCAGGTGACACATAACTTTTATCTCCTTACTAGGCAGGAACTATGATGTGTATCTAATTTCAAAAATACCTTATACTCAGTTCTCAAAAATAGTATTTAGTACATTATCTACATTTCAATACTTTTGTACTGATATACTGTGTTAATAAAGTTGGCACTTGCTTGTGACTTATTAAGTAAAAGATTGTGACTTCAGACACAGTACAAAAGATGTCCTACTCACTAACTCTGTATCATATAAAAAAAAAGCTAATTGTTATTCCTTGTCATTCAAGATGCTCGAGTTTTACTTACTCCACGAACTAAGTACAAGAAATATTTTGTATTTCCCTAGTGATACAATGAACTGCCTTAAAAAAAAAAACATCTACAAGCCTACAAGATATCAGAAAAAGCCAGAAGAAAAAAAGAAAGAAAAAAAAGAAAGAAAGACAATGATAAACTCATGATAAAGGTTCTTTCAAAGGGTAAATCAAGCTGTATCTGAGATTCAACATAAATTTGGAAATTTAATCGAGACTGAAACCATATCAGCCATTCAAACAGAAGCAGGAGGGAGAGGAAGAGGAGAGGAAGAGAGAACTAACTTAACTAAAGCTGTTTCACCTTTTGGTAACTAGTAAGATCATCTACATAATCCAAGATAATCAGTAATTATCCCTGAGG
>BOPN01004599.1:0-25000 GCA_017312705.2 Penaeus japonicus
CTCTCTCTCTCTCTCTCCTCTCTCTCTCTCTCTCTCTCTCTCTCTCTCTCTCTCTCTCCTCTCTCTCTCTCTCTCTCTCTCTCTCTCTCTCTCTCTCTCTCGGGCAATCACACTTCCATCTGACTCATAATCTACCAACTTTAATTAAGACGTAACAACCAAAAGCCAGGATAAACCCACCCCTAAATACACAGGATAAACACACGATAAACCCACAACTATTTCATTCAATAAAAAAACAAACAATAGTCCGTAGCGTCCCTGCAGGCTCAGCAGAAGGGAAAGACCAAAGAAGCAGTTTTTATTGCTTAGACCTTAGCCTATTTACGGGAATATTCATATGATTCAGTTCTATGCCAGCATTATATACCTGCCTGCTCATCGACCATGCGCCGCAGTCTTTGTATTCATTCCTTTTATATGGTCACTTCTCTTTTCGAATGACATGCACAACGAAGGCCAAGTACTTGAAAATGTCCAATTCATCCTTAAATATCGCTTGTTACGACGTGCTTTCAATTAGGCTAAGAAAAGAAGCTGAAGAAAACAATGAAATAGAAAGAAAGTAACGAAAATATGAAAGGGAGAAAAACCACGCAATATATGTAACTGTATTACGTAATATAACTTATCCATAAACTCTAGTAATTTTATCACGTTCTACGAATGTGTTAGTTGGTACATGCGATTATATTCAGTTCGTATTCTTTTCCTTTTTACAGATTTATCATGTGGAAAGACACGTAAGATAGCAGGTATCAAGATTGTTTTGTTGATATTGTATTAAAATTTAAATTTTCTAAAATATGTTCGATGCATCTTTGACTATATTTCATTGCACCTGACAATGATATCACCATAATTCTCACTATAAAGAAATTAATGTCACTTTTTAAATATTCAGCACTGCAATCGAGTTATATTAGAAAATGTATATGACCCTTACTTATTAAAAATGCAGTGTAAGTATATAGGTATAGTTCATATAGGTAATAATGTCGATCTGCCGTACAACAAATTAAGTCTAAGAATGGTTGATGTATTACCTGAAATTTAATGCTCTATTTGGGTGACTTTTCCTATGTTCGTCCATCACTTTCTGTACGGTTTGCCAGAGAGAGAGAGAGAGAGAGAGAGAGAGAGAGAGAGAGAGAGAGAGAGAGAGAGAGAGAGAGAGAGAGAGAGAGAGAGAGAGAGAGAGAGAGAGAGAGAGAGGGGAAGGAGAGGAGAGAGAGCATTTATCTTCATTGGACATTAGAATATCAGAAAATCAAGTTCACAGACACCTTAGAGTCATATTGCAGGACGTCCTCTGAGAGCATCAGATTAGAAAATACATCTCACAAAATGATTCATGTTTTTCTGATAAGACATGCTCTGTCAACAATCACGTGCTTTATCTGTGCGAAGTGAATCATTTCCCTTATTTTTTGTTTCCTGTTTACGTTTTCGTCTCATAAAATAAACAGGCTTAACGGCAGAAACGATAACAAGAACGAGGCAAAGGCAAAAACAAAGTGTTTATATATCCTCAACCATGTTTCTTTCTGCGTAATTACACGTGGCTGCTTCGTAATACTACATCTGTTATCTAATTTATTTAGCTTCTATGTTAGCGTTATGAATTTGTTGCCATTAGCGAAGATGCCATCTGTTATGCGCAATGCTACTCGATGAGAACGGGGCGACTAGTCAGCTACGCATGGTTAAATCTCCAGTCTGCTTTTGCCATACTTTCCAGGCTGGGTGTGCTGGACTTGGGTGTTAATCTACCATCACTGACTTTACCTCTGTCAGTGAAAGGGAAGAATATGATTAGTTTAGGAGATTGCAAGATAATAATAGTTGCGACAAAGAAGATTTCACCAAAGTTAGGCGCAAAGAGTCGCAACATGTGAGAAATTGAAATGGTTGCGCAGGATATAGCTTGTTTCTCACAACCTTTATTAATTTTGTAAGGAAAGATGCAGTGTATGTATATCAACATACTCGTGGAAGGAAAAAATGGTATTCTTTTTGTCCAGATTAACGCCGATTTCATCCATCAGGCAAGGTATCAAGAGTATCCTGTTACTCGATACTCTAAAGACCCGCGCATGTACTTAGTTCACAAGGCTGGGAGAGAATGCAAGTTAAAGAAACCATAATCAGAATGTGAATTAGGGATCAACCTCTCCCAGAACCATACATTTTTCATGTGTAATTAAGCCAGAATTATCCGGAACGGCAACCCAGTCCTTTTAAATCAAAGATAGAACCAAGGAAACCATAAAAAGAAGAAGGAAGAAATATTACATTGCATCACATCACATCACGAGAGCCACCACGGCGCACAATGGACAAATTGGGCACTTCTAGAGCGAGAGCCTCTATTTACTTTTTTCTAAGCCAAAGGGAACATGCATTCAGTAATAAGTCTAAATATATATCCTTGATACATTTTTTTTTTCTTTTCATGCAATCTTTTTAAAAGCTGAGAGATTGGATTTTATGATGATAAAATACCTTGTGTCCTGATTACTTATTTTTCATAAGAAATAATATTCTTTATTGATAAAGACAGAGCACCTTCCTTTGATATACTTAGTTTTCTCTTACAAATTCTTTACAATAATATATCATGATCTAACAATATCTAGATAGGCAAATGTGTCACCCGATGAACATTTCAGAAATCACATTCATTTAAAAAAACATTCAACACAAGTGCTTTTCGTCTCAAGAAGGTAAGTGGCTCCATTCTTTATCATTTTGAGGTATGTTACTGTTAAAATATTATCAATATTCACAAAAGAAAAAATAGATTTATACGTCCCGATTTTGAGAACAGTTGATACAGGGAGTAAAGTTTATCACCCCCGCCCACACAATAATCGCACCTTCCTCGCTTTGCCTGAACTTTAACGTTAGGAAAATGTTAAAGTTGGAGGCAGAAGATGATGTCTTTAGATGTTTCTTGCATGGAACTACCTAGAATTTAAATAAGTTTTTTTTTCGTGACTTCAGACACGGTGCCAGATTGACACCCTTTGCAGGCTAAGGATACACATGGTTCTGTTTAAAATAATAAGTAAAATCAAAGTATATTCTTTATTCACACTGATGGAAAATTGGCAATCAAAGAAGAATAGAAAGACGAAGATACTGTGGCAGTGAGTGCAGTAAATATATGATAATTTAATTTGTAGTTATACAGTTCTTAATAAAACGACCAGGACCTTTGAGGGCACCCCCCTCCCCCCCCAAGACATGGGGGCCTTTACGCTTGCCTCGTAGGCTTATTGAATAATCCATCACTGATCAAAAAATCAGGAAATCTGGTCTCGCCATTAGTCCTTCTTAGCTGAGATTAGGTAATGTTATGGTAGATTAATTTATCTGCATATGTCCATCATATTATTCGGTTCTCGTTATCAAACCTTTTCCGTTTAGAGATCATGGAAATTATATGCAATCAACAAAAACAACGGTAACTCTGCAATATCATTCTCAAAACTTTCTTGATTGTTTTGCATGACGTTTCCATGAGAGGAATATAATTTCTACAGTTACATGGGCTGTGACATCCAGTTAAATACATGCTGAAAACATGCAAAATTCGTAGTATGTGTTGGGGAACTAAGAAGTCCCTATCTCTTTGAATTCTTTATACGGAAGTGCCTCTCTAATAGGACTCTTTACTACGAAGTGCCTCTATAACAGCAATAAAGTGAAGCTTCTACACTTGCCACAACAGCGAACTATACAAGGAGAGGTCAAGTACTGACCACACCCTCTGGACCTCGTACCCCGCCACCCCACATCTGACCCAGTGGCGCCCAACAGCCAGTGCGAACTCCACCCTTATTCACCTGGTCTGGAAAGACCAAGGGCAAACTGTGAATATAGGTGTTTTGCTTGAGATAGTACAGTTAGAACCAAGGAAATGAGGATGGATTCAACCCTAATCAGATCATGGAATACCCAGCTAAACCTTGATGATCATCTTCCAAAACGAATATAAGCACATTGCAGCAATTCCAAAATAGAAATCTATGAACAGCAACAAGAAGGAATTAGGAGGATAATGTACTGCATTGTGGAACAACGATACAAATACGAGACTGAAGCCATAAACACAAGTCTCTATAACGGTTCCCAGACTTTCTTGAGTGACAGCACACTCAACTCACGTAGTCCTTTCTACCTTTTTCTCCAACTGCAAACCCCCGCCCTGATTCGCATCATTTTACCTCCACAGCATTTTCGTCTGTTTCGCGAATTACTGCCTATCGAAACAAAATAAAGATGGGTTACATGCCCAAAAATGCCCTCATGACAAGAATGAAGGCGAGTTAACGTCTGAGTGCTGGGATCTTGCACATGGCACTCAGGGATTCCATGAAACCCATTTTCGAGACCACTGTTCTATAAATAATCAAGAAAGATTTCGGACGGGTCAATAATTTTGGACTAAGACCTCACCTTAAAGGGGAAAAACGTCATATAAGTAACGGCCACTACTAGTGGAGGAGAATATCAGTTTACCAGATTAGAATACGCAGCAGTCATTTCAGGATGAACATCTCTTGAACACTAAAATTAATATGCTTGTACCAATATCTGAAATCATTATTGAAATCACAAACCAGCGTAAATAAAGTTCAGTGTAGCAAGTAAGTCTTTCCATATCTCTCTGTTTTACTTTCCAATTTTTCCCTTCGCATACTCTTAGCTAGCTAACCTTCCTTTATACCCTATCCTCCAGCGAAAAACGATCAGACTAGGGAATTTCTCACCAGGCTGTGTTGGTTCTGATATCAGGGCTGACCTTATAATGCCCAGGAAACCCGAGGTCACCGCAAGGATGGAGCCATGTCAAGGAGCAACGTCACTAAACGCCAAGAGAACCCCTAGCTGCTCAGCAAATTCTCTGATTTGCAACTGTCAGAAAACATAAACTTGGTGCTGCTGTGGCTGGAATGTGGCCCAGGTCTGTTACCCCAAACCACTTGAACCACCGAACCGAATAGCACTTGAGGGAGGGCCATCCTCTTCCTTTTCTCCCCTCACTCGGTACCAACTGAATCGGCGCATCTCGCCGAGGGCCGGGGACCGCTACAGACTGTGGTGGCCTCATGGACCCTAACCACGAATGTGCGAATGTAATGGCCTATTCAAGTTCATAGAGGCGCTAAGACGGCAGGGCATATACGTAAAAGGCGAAATGGCGAGTGAAGTGAACAAATAAAACTATTTAGCCAGTAACATAATGAGGACAGGCAAGGCAAGAAAACGATAAGCTGTTTAAATCATTATGACAGTGACACCTGTGTTTCTATCAGTGATGGACATTGTGGTGGAACCATTAACAGCCACTTCTTACAAAACAAGCCTGCTGGTGGAATAATTGAGGCTGACAAGTGCATCCATCGATCCATCCAGAGGGGAGAAGAGCAAAGAAAACTTTAGACCCTTAAATATAAAAGATCATCATTCCAAGGCAAGTATCTATGTGAATGGCATAGCACCTACGTGTAGTAACAACTGAACAATTCTCCCAGGACTTGATAAAGGTTGTCCCTGACCACCACACTACTTGGATCTGTCCAGGAAAATATTCAAGAAAATAGTCTCCACACCAAGTTGAATGAATGAAATCACATTAGCTGAGGATCACAAGTTAGCTCAGGAGTTTGCTCAGTACGATTGGGAAAAAATACCTCCAGATAATACTCAGGTTTCTCAAAGCCAACGAAAAATTCAGAAAATTTAAGACTGAGATCCACAGTAAACACTAAGGACTATACCTGCAGAGACTATAGATGAGATATGAAAAAATAAGAGAAAAAACTCTCATCACAACTCAGTTTTACAGCCTACTTTGATTGAATAAGAAAATACGGTGCTAGATTCATCTTCCACAGAGGATGAAAGATCAACCTACCAATTCGAACACGAATGGAAGTAGAGGTTGCAATGAAATAGCTCGTTCTTCCACTGAGATAACCAAATGAGAAATGACTAATAATGTGTGTATATATATATATATATATATATATATATATATATATATATATATATATATATATATATATATATATATATATATATATATACACATACATACATACACACACACACACACACACATTCATATATATATATATATATATATATATATATATATATATATATATATATATATATATTTATATATACATTATATATATAAATATATATATATGTATATAAATATATGTTTAAATATACATATATGTGTATATATATACATATATATGTATATAAATATATATATATATATATATATATATATATATATATATATATATATACACACACACACACACACACACACACACACACATATATTGACACACACACACATATTTACAATGCATATATATATATATATATATATATATATATATAGGTATGCATATAGAAATATGTGTATGTGTGTGTCTACAGACACACACACACACACGCGCGCGCTCGCGCGCTCGCACACACATTAAAATACTCACACACATATAGTTGTGTGGGCATGTGTGAATATGATCATGTGTGTTGTTGTGTATTTATTTCTGTGTTTGTGATTTCTTGTGAGGGCGTGGGTGTGCCGACGACCACAAATGCATACGTATTACAGAGCATAATAATCATCAACATTATGATTCTCAGAATCCCTATATTATATATGGCATTTACTTTACTTTTTTTCCTCTTTCATTTGGATTCTCTCTGTATCCCTCTTTAGCATTAACCTATATATAAAAAAAATCGATAGTGGAGCTATCCGACTCACACGTTCACAGTTGTTACAGCTGTTTCGGGAATGGCCGCGCGCCAGCAGATGTTTCCATATCGAGGCTGTGATTATATAGAATATTCAGATCAGAGTTTTTTTCGGGATTGACTTAGTTCCAGATAGAAAAAATAGATACAGATAGATATAGATAGAGATACAGAAGAAGATATAAACACACGCTTATTCAGTCAAAAGCGGGCATCTAGATTTATGTGTTTCTTTATAAGCTCACTTTAATCTTTCTAATTAATTAGTTGATTTGAAAGACAAATAGAGAGGTGAGTAGAAAGCCGTATAGAGATATTAATCATTAACCAAGAATAGATATAAATAAACAAATAAGCAGGTAACCTCTGATTCAAACTCACTCGGAGATAGACACATAGAACTATAAAAGAAAAAGAGAGAAAGGGAAAAAAAAGAAAAAAAAAAAGAAAAACATACAAGTTTGTGTTACGGACGAAGCGCCATTGATAATGCACCAGAGAAGTCCTGTAAGCCATATCGATCCGGAGTTGAGCGGGAGGAGAAGCTGGAAAAGAGATAAGATGCTTTATGCATGAAGGGAGAGGAAGAACAACCTGTTGACTCGATTGACAAGTGTGTGCGTTTGCCCCTGTGTGTATCACAAGAAGTTAACTGGTATTGCAAGGCTGTATGTGCGTTCTTTATGTGTGTGTGTACTGTATATGGACACACACGCACTCATACACACACACATGCAGACAGAATTGAATTCAGAGATGGATAAATAAAGTAATAATTACAGAGAGGGAGATTTTTTTTGTTTTCATTAATTTATTACGCTCATAGAGCGACAGGCCTAATACATTCATTAATACATTATTATATACATAGTCACGCATGACACGTCGGTATGTGCAGTGAGGCTATACATAAGGGTAAAATAAATAATAAATAAACTGAAAATGCAAAGATGAGTGTTTCCAGAGTCAAACTTTAGCACCCACCAAAGTGAGGGTGTTGGGCCAAAACAGTGTCCAAATTACTGTCAGCTAGCAGGAATTGGCATATATGTATTAAATCCTGGCTCCGGGGCAGCAAGCCTCTCACCGAGGGGCACTCGAGGCAGTAGTGGTGGAGGCTGTTAGCGTCGGGACGGTCACACAGCTTGCAGGTTGAGTAGTGGAGTACTTCTCCCGCCCCCGAGACCTGCCACAGTGGTTGTACCCCAGTCGAATCCGGGCAGACACAATATTGTGTCTGCGAACCATGAGTCCGTGTCGGCGATACCTCGGAGGAGTGAGACGGAAGTGGTCGTAATGTTTTATTGATACACTCTGGGCGCGCTCAGCATCCATGCGGTGGAGAGTAGGGAGAAGAGCGGCAGAGTGTATGATCCGCTTGTAACAGGGAAGGGAGGGTGTGGCATAGTGAGGCAGCGGCAATTCGCAGGCACTTTTAGCGAGGAGGTCCACCCTGTCGTTGGCAGCTATGTCCACATGGGAGGGAATCCATAAAAATATAATGTGGAGGTAGTGTTCCTGGGCTGTAACTAACTGCTGAAGGATCTGGTGGATGATTGAGCGATGTGAAGCAGGCTGTGGGGACGAGATGGCTTGAAGGGCAGACTGGGAGTCACACATCACTGCACCATTTACTCGTCGCTGACAGATGAAGTTGACAGCCAGCAGGAGTGCCTGTAGCTCGCAGTACGTGGAGCTGGAAGAGTTAGGTAATCTGCGACACACCCAGCCTTCTTCTGGCTGGTCCACATCAGGAGAGTAGATGGCGCAGCCTGCACTGCCATCTCGTTGCACGGACCCATCCACATAGATATGATGCGCGGCAGGGATGGAGGAGGAGAGTGTGGCAATGTGCTCCAGAGCAAGTTGTTTCTGGAGAGGCGGAGGGTCTGTCTTGGAGGTGGGCGTGAAGGTGACTTGAGGCTGAGGAATCCTCCAGGGAGGTGGCCCATGATCAACCTCAGCCACAGGGACATCAAGATCAAGACGCTGCAGGGTGGAGGTCACTATGTTGACAAGGGTGCGAACGCCAGGACGAAGAGGAGGACGGGGCGCAACCGGATCAAGTGAGGTTCTCAGGACATGAGCATAGTGTGGAGCAGTATGGGGAGAGAGCAGACACTTGACGCTGATGCAGGAAACGTTGGCACGTATTCTCTCCACAACTGAAGGAAGGTTCAGTTCAGTCAACATGTTCACTATTCTAGTGGAGGTGGGACACCCAAGAATGTACCGCAGCACTTTATTCTGGAATTTTTCTAAGGGCTGTAAGGTGGTCTGAGAAAGCTGACTGAGGGCTGGAGAGAGATAGTCTATGACTGACCGGATGAATGCAATGTAGATGGTCTTAGCTAAGGGAATGGAGACACCAGCGACATTGTTGGTAAGCCACTTGAAGGGGAGAAAGCGTCGTTCTAGACGGTGGATGAGATCTTGGATGATAGGATGGACGCGCTGCCGAGCAGGTATGGCTGGAGAGATGTGCACTGGCGTTCCCAGGTACATGTACTGTGTGCAAGGTGGGACAACACTGTGTCCCACAGTGAATACAGGAAGTGTTCTGGGGCCCCGGGGAGAGAACACTCTACTCTTATCTGGGGAGAGGACAAGGCCGCAGGCGGAGGACGACTCATAGAACGATTGAAGGAAGCGCTGAAGATCGGCAGCAGAGGTGGAATGTACACAAATGTCATCGGCGTAGCAGGTGACAGTTGTGCCGAGAGTTTCGGGAAGAAGAGTCAGCAAGCGGTGCATCAGTACATTGAATAAGAAGGGACTTAAAACCCCTCCCTGTGGAGTACCAAGTTCGAACTCCTTGTACTCACTACATGAGCCTTTAAAAATCACACGTGAGGTCCTGTTGCTGAGATAGCCACGGATCCAATGAAGGAGATTTCCTTGGACACAAAAATCAACTAGCTGGTCAAGAATAACCTCCCTGTTGGCAATGTCAAAGGCACTTTTTAGGTCAAGAAATGCTACCACACTGGTGGGGGAGAGGCGGGCATACAGGTCCATCAGGCAGGAAACCATACAGCCGCGGAGATAACTTATCTTGGAGTCAGAACATGAGGCGGGTGAGGAATATTTGCTCAAGCACTTTACAGAAACAGGAGGTCAATGAAATTGGCCTTGAACTTGTTTGTACCAGGCTTGCAGATGGGCACATCAGTACTTGAAGTCCATCATCCCCGGGTGCTGCTGACTTACCCCTGGCGAGAGCACGTAACAGTTTGTCTTCCGTGATGAGCAAGTTGTCATCTTCATCCGCTCGTAGCAATGCAGTCATTAGGCGCAAACTGCGAGTGTTCCTGTGAGTGGAGAGAGCCTCTTGAATATGAATGGGAAGATTGCGTGTCAGTGCCTGCTCAGACCAGGTATTTATTAAGTCCTGTGTATATTGGGTGGGGCTATGGTGGGAAGCGCTTGGGTGTTTCCTCTTGATGACTCTGTTTATCAAATGCCACATGGAGCCGACATTGGTCTGATGATTTATGCTATCAGTATACTTCATCCAAGACTCAGTATGGACACACTGCTGAAGGCCAATGAGATCATCTCTGGACGCCTGGTACTGGTGGAGGAGAGCAGGTGTTGGTTGCCTCTGGAAAGTGCGGCCATCTTCCACAGCCTTTCTTTCTGCCAGAAGAATACGTTGATCCAGCATCCAGGCCTGGGTCTCAAGGTGTCTTTAAACATGTGGTCTTGTCACATACAGGTGTAAAAGGTGTGTGTAGAGTCAACCAAGGAGGAGTATAGTCTGTCAGGTGACTGGTAATCAAATGTTGATAGAAGAATGGAGATGTAGGAGACATAGTTGGGGCAGTACTTCGGAGGGATAGTGATGCGGAGGCGAGTCTGAGGAAGGGAAGGTCCACCTGGCAGTGTATACTGAAGGCCAAGAGCGACGTGGTCAGAGAAGAGAGCCTGGATGGAGAAACACTTGAATTGCGACACCACCAAGCCGAAAGTGATGATGTGGTCAAGCGTGCCACCTCGGATGTGTGTGGCGCCCCCAGTTGGCCAGTGAGTGAGGTGGTGGAGACGGATATATTCAAGGAGAGGCAATCCACTACGGTTCGGCATGGGGAAGAGATCACCTATGGCAGGGTGGCGGGCATTAACCCATTGCATACGGGTGTCATGACGTAGGAGCTTTGGCCTGACGACGGGCGTCATGACGTACATGACGTTCGGGGATTTTGGATCACTGTGCTATTTTATTTTGCTATGAAAAAGGAATGAGTGATGATGGCTACCGCAGTCATAATTACTATAATTACCGTAATATCGTGCTGGCTTAATGTCCAAAACCTAGATGGCACCACTTTTTCCTACCACCAGCAGGTGAGAGAGCCTTGAATGGCACCCATCCACGGTCTCTAGCAAGCACTGTCTCTATAGAGCAATGGCACACACAAAGTTAATGAACCCTTGCTCTAAAGTACCGCCGATGAAGGATGTGCAGGCAGAACGAGAAGAGGAAGGTGACTCAATCCATACCCAGTGTCTAAAATGTGCTCCTGTGCCAATATGGATGCCTTTCACTGTGGCACTCACAGTCACAAGCCTGAGTTCATTCCCTGCCTTCCCTACCTCTTCTTGTTAGCTTTATTGTAGGTGGTTATATGTTTCGTATTCGTTCATGACCTTGCAAAAATACGAAAAAATAAAGTTGCCTTTTGTCCTCCCATAAAACAGCAATACTTCTATCACATTGAGTATAAAGAAAATAATGAGCTAATATGGATAATATACTACAATTTTAGTCAATTGCAGCACTGATAGAGCCTGTCATATGGCACATATAAGTCTCTAAACTCAATAAAACACACAAAAAAATAAAACAAAAGCCGCCCTGTGTGGCGCCCCCAGTGGGCCAGTGAGTAAGGTGGCGGCGACGGATGTATTCAAGGAGAGGCAATCCACTACAGTTTGGCGTGGGGGAGACATCACCTAAGGCAGGGTGGTGGGCATTAAAGTCACCCATGTAAACTATGCCGTGAGAAGGAGCAGTAGGGAGAGCAGGGAGGTTGATCTTTCCAGGTGCAGAGTAGACGTTGCAAAGCCGTAGCTTCCCATCACCCACAATGACTTCAAAGAGCTGGAACGTCATGTCGTTATCAGTAGAGTAGCGCAGGAGTATATGGGCTATGGAAGAATGAATGTAGCTCACTAGGCCGTTTCTGGCATAGTGGACATAAGGGATGTAGCATGGGAGTGGAGGGGCATCTTCCCCGGGCATGTGGCCGCCTATAAAAGCTTCTTGGATGAATATAACATGTGGATGGTGGTGACCTATGTATGTCTTGAGTGAAGCAAGCTTTGAGTAAGTCCTCATTCCACAGGCGTTCCAGGAGATAATATGAAGCTACATCCTACTAGTGAAGTCCGAGTCTAGGTGTACAGGAGGCTGGTGGGGACGATGACGTTGAGGCGGTGTCACTCTGAGGTGTGATTCGTGGTAGCTTCTTGAAAAGGTGGTCACAAATTCGATGTGAGACTCAATTGTATCAAAATGTGCAGTGACTGCTGCGCATCGTGCCGTCAAGTTGGAAACAGCCTCACGAAGGGCAAGAATTTGTGGTGACTCAGTCTGGGTATAAGCTGGAGGTGGTGAGGCAGCGCCCATTTGTAGTTGTGGTAGTGGTGGTAGTGTTGGCGGTGGTGGTAATGGCTGGGAGGGGTGGGCAGTGTGCGAGGCAGCAGATGAGGAGCGTCTGGCACAGCCATGCCACACACTCACCCCAGGTTGGTGACAGCGAGGGCATTTCCACATCGTTGTGTCTGGGGCGGGTGGTGAAGACTGCTCCGATGTAGAATCAGCGGTGGTGGGCTGCTGGGGATTGCGGTGTGTGCAGGTGCGGGAAGAGTGAGTGCCGGAACACCAGCCACACTTGTTGGAGGAGGCGGAACAGTACTGGGAGATATGTCCAATTCCCCAACACTTGTAGCACAAAGGCTGTTCATCTTTCATCCTTCGAATCTCACTGGGTGGAAGGCAAGGAAGGAAGCTGTAGCAGAATGTTGGTGGTGGTGGGTCTGGAAGGCTCCAGGTGATGACGAGCATGTTGATGGGCATGCCATGTTGGTGGAAGCGACGCGCTGTGTATATGCCAGGGAGCTCCTTGGCAAGTGACGGGTCCATGCCGACAGGGTACCAGGTGATTAGATATGTGGGAAATTTTCTCGCTCTGTCAATCGAGTCTTGAACATCAAACTTCAAGGACAAAAACTCCCCTTCTGTGGCTCTTTGTATGATGTTAGCACGCCTTCGTGAGATGTATACAAAATGGGAGGTGACAGCTGACATTTTCACCTCAGCTAATTCCCGTTCAAGGCAGAATGTCTTGGTAACATCAGAAAGCCACCAAATCTTCACATCCACACCTGGGTTATCAAGGAACATAAGCTTGACATATGAGTCTCTTGGAGCAAATGCAGGAGGGACATAAAAAGCCTTAGATGACCTGTAGGGATCAAGGCTGTATGGAGAAAATTTGGGAGCCATGGGTAGAGATGTTTCAGTGAGCTTGGATAACTTAGGAGTGGGAGAGGACGGTTCACTCGAATCCGACACCTGCTCCATGGGTCACTTGGCTTGAGAGGCTGAGTGGTATGGTGGGGGGCCTTAGTTTGGTGATGCAAGGGAGCAGAACCAGAATGATCCATGTGTTTTAATAGTGGCCAGTGCTTATCTAAGTCATCCTCGTTGTCAGTGAGGGCGAGATCGTCCTCAACATCGGCAAGGGTACCAGGGCCAGAGTAGTTCATATTGCCTAAATTTGATTAACCTTAGAGTCGCCAACAATCTCTAGCGGGGTATAATGACGTAAGCGTGACGTCACCACGCCACACCCCGTACTACGCATGCGCAGACGGGAGAAATCCGCGCGAGAGGGAACCAACAAAAAGTTTTACATTTTTTAGACTATTTACTGGCTAAGTCCAAAACCCTCAGAAACCTATATGCCACAAAACAGTTGACTGGTGCTCACTATCTATTTCTGCCAAGGATGGAAGCCAGCAGATCGCTAAATCCCAAGAAACTTCCTAAAAACAGTGGAGCTCTCTCAGATGTTTGTTTACATCCAAGCGTGGCGTGGACGAGGGGAGAGAGAGAGGGGGGGGGGGGTTAGTGTAACAAATTTAACAGGTCATTCCAGAACCCAAAAGAGGCTACCGAATACTTGATAAACAGGCTTCCTGCCATATTGTTGCTTCAAGTCTATATTGTCTGTAGAAAATGAGGTTATAGTTTCCCCCAGAATTCACCTGGCAGTGCTGTCACCGTCAACTGACGTCCTCGGAGACGCTTATGAATTTAATATATATATATATATATATATATTATTTTTTATCTTCTAATATTAATCCACACCAGGAACCATTACAACTGAGTCAAGTACAACCACAGCTGTAGCAGATCTAACCACAATGGCTCCAGATACAACAACTGAAGAAGGTACAACCACAACTGAGCTAGATACAACTGAAGGTATAGACACAACTGAGGTAGAAATGAGGTACCACAGCTACTGAACCGGATACAACCACAACAGATCTAGATACAAATTATAAATGTACAGCCACGACTATGGAAACAACTACAACCAAGTCAAATACAATCACAAGTAAAACCACTACTGAATAAGACACAGCCCCACCTAAACAGGTACAACCATATGTGAGCAAGATACCACCACTACCAGATACAGAAACAGCTGGAACCTAACCAGATACAACCGTAAATGAATTAGATACAGTTTAAACAGAACTAGACACAACCACAACTGAATCAGATGTAGTAAATGCAACCATAAATATTAATAATTAATTATATTCATTATAGATGCAAAAGAATCTCCTTCAAATAAATGTTTTTCTTTTCTTTCACAGATACAACCACAACTGAGCCAGATACAACCACAACTGAGCTAGATACAACCACAACTGAGCCAGATACAACCACAACTGAACCAGATACGACTACAACTGAACCAGATACAACCACAACTGAGCCAGATACAACCACAACTGAGCTAGATGCAACCACAACTGAACCTTATACAACCACAACTGAGCCAGATACAACCACAACTGAACCAGACACAACCACAGCAGAACCAGATACAACCACAACAGAACCAGACACAACCACAACTGAACCAGACACAACCACAACAGAACCAGACACAACCACAACAGAACCAGATACAACCACAACTGAACCAGACACAACCACAACAGAACCAGATACAACCACAACAGAACCAGACACAACCACGACTGAACCAGAAACAACCACAACAGAACCAGACACAACCACAACTGAACCAGATACAACCACAACTGAACCAGATACAACCACAACAGAACCAGATACAACCACAACTGAACCTGATACAACCACAACCGAGCCAGATGCAACCACAATTGAGCAAGATACAACCACAACTGAGCCAGATACAACCACAACTGAACCAGATACAACCACAACTGAACCAGATACAACCACAACTGAACCAGATACAACCACAACTGAACCAGATACAACCACAACTGAGCCAGATACAACCACAACTGAACCAGATACAACCACAACTGAACCAGATACAACCACAACTGAACCAGATGCAACCACAACTGAGCCAGATACGACCACAACTGAACCAGATACAACCACAACTGAACCAGATACAACCACAACTGAACCAGATACAACCACAACTGAACCAGATACAACCACAACTGAACCAGATACAACCACAACTGAACCAGATACAACCACAACTGAGCCAGATACAACCACAACTGAGCCAGATACAACCACAACTGAGCCAGATACAACCACAACTGAGCCAGATGCAACCACAACTGAGCCAGATGCAACCACACCCTCATATGAACCAACGACACCTTCAATCGAAGCCCAGATAGCTGCTCTCGAAGCACGAATCAACCAGACAGAAGGGGATAAACGATCGCTTGAGGAATTGCATCAGGCACTGCAGAATCTCCGTGTGAAGCTCTCAAGTCTTCCAAGGAGCAGGAGGGCCGCCGAACCCGCCATCAGCGTCACCGGAGGGAACATTACTATTAGTCCCGCTTGTATGGATGACAATGCATCTTACTCCGGGGCTCCTGATGCCGTCCTGGAGGAAATTCTGTCCGTGGATATGCCGAACATTGAAAGCGCCACCGATGAGCAAGTCACTTGCCTTACCTACGTCTTCCGGGAGATGTTAGCATTGATCAACAATGGGAGCCTCACGATTGATTCTTCCAATTTAGATGAATTGCAAAGTGCCACTGAAAATGCGATGGCAACAGTCCTTCCGCTCATCGTCAATGCTACAAATGACCTGGAATCCCTCCGCGATCAACTAAAAGATTTAACTGATCAGTTGGCGGGTAAGATTCAAACACTTTTTTCGTTTCCCTTTTTTTCCTCTTTCTTTTCTTTATTCTATATGTATGTATACGTATATAGATAGATAGATGTATAAATCGATAGATAGATATATGGATAGATAGATAAAGATTTCCATATATACACACATGTATATAGATAGATAAAGATATAGATGCATATTTATGTCACAAATACCCCATTCACCAGCACTTATGTTAAAATTGGGTGTTTCCTTAATCAGAAAGAATTCTAACATTAATGAATTTAGTATTTATCAAATAATCTAGCATTAATCACACTCAATGGATGACCTTCATGAAATATGCATTAGATTCCTTACCGGATCTAACAGCGCATATGTTAGACTTTATCCTTTAGTCGAGAGATCTACACCGCTTCACTTGTGTGAAATCCTGCATATTTCTCTCATGGGATAGTGTGTAAGAAAGCCCAAGAAAGTTCGCACAAATCTACTACTAATTTGCGACTGTAGCCATTGCGATTCCTACTGCATCCTGATCTAAGGAGTATTAACTGCAACTCTGAAGAAACTTCATTACACTGGCCAGCCAATGAGAAGCGCGCTCTCAAAATGTGTCCGCCAATCACTGCCCATTAACATCATTGCATAACCATATACAATGGCTTCGAAATCATGAAAAGGTTTTCACCCTCCTTAAATCATACCTAAAGGAAGAAACAGACTAATTCTTGGTTTTGCTGAAAAACATTGCTGATGAAATCACTGCAAGAACGGCGCTTGAATGAAAGATTTCGGAAGAACTGAACTAAACTTGACATAAATAAAATTGGACACTGATTTCCGATCGCTAAGCCCTACTTAAGAAAAGCTATTGCAGTGCTTCTTGATTTGTCTGATTAGCTCTCAAGTATATTTGGAGAGGATAAAGGTGTCAGGGATCAGCCGTAAAAGTGTGGGGGAGAACATAGAACCTTCCATGTTTTCGAAGATAATGTGAGAGATTATGTTTTGATATTATTGGGCGCTGATTGGCGGACGTACTTTGAGAGCACGCTTCTCATTGGATGGGCAGGGTAATGGCGTTCATTCTAAGTCGCAGTTAAAACTGCTTCGGGGATCGGTAAGCAGTGGGAGTTGCAATTGCTACGGTTGCAAATAGAAGGATTTACAACCAACTTTCTTGCACTCGGCCCCTTGTGTTATGACCGCATCGGGTCATTTATATTGGCAGTCAAGGGCAAAACAACTGCTTGCATTTCGGTGAATTGTTTCTGGTGCTGAAGAGAGCAACCGGCTTTGGACGAAATCAATGAGCATTTTCTTGGCAAATATATTATGAATCCTATTTGAGAATATCACATGAACTAAAGCAGTGTCAACCATCACAGGTACCACTACGACAATGCCGGCTACAACCACAACTGCAGGAGACACCACCACAACTCAACCTGATACAACCACAACTGAGCCCGATACAACCACAACTGAACCAGATACAACCACAACAGAACCAGATACAACCACAACAGAACCAGATACAACCACAACTAAACCAGATACAACCACAACTGAGCCAGATACAACCACAACTGAGCCAGATACAACCACAACAGAACCAGATATAACCACAACAGAACCAGATACAACCACAACAGAACCAGATACAACCACAACAGAACCAGATACAACCACAACAGAACCAGATACAACCACAACAGAACCAGATACAACCACAACAGAACCAGATACAACCACAACTGAACCAGATACAACCACAACTGAACCAGATACAACCACAACTGAACCAGATACAACCACAACAGAACCAGATACAACCACAACTGAACCAGATACAACCACAACTGAACCAGATACAACTACAACTGAACCAGATACAACCACAACTGAACCAGATACAACCACAACTGAACCAGATACAACCACAACTGAACCAGATACAACCACAACTGAACCAGATACAACCACAACTGAACCAGATACAACCACAACTGAGCCAGATGCAACCACAACTAAGCCAGATGCAACCACAACTGAGCCAGATGCAACCACAACTGAGCCAGATACAACCACAACTGGATCAGAAACAACCACAACTGAACCAGATACAACCACAACTGAACCAGATACAACCACAACTGAACCAGATACAACCACAACTGAACCAGATACAACCACAACTGAGCCAGATGCAACCACAACTGAGCCAGATGCAACCACAACTGAGCCAGATGCAACCACACCCTCATATGAACCAACGACACCTTCAATCGAAGCCCAGATAGCTGCTCTCGAAGCACGAATCAACCAGACAGAAGGAGATAAACGATCGCTTGAGGAATTGCATCAGGCACTGCAGAATCTCCGTGTGAAGCTCTCAAGTCTTCCAAGGAGCAGGAGGGCCGCCGAACCCGCCATCAGCGTCACCGGAGGGAACATTACTATTAGTCCCGCTTGTATGGATGACAATGCATCTTACTCCGGGGCTCCTGATGCCGTCCTGGGGGATGTTCTGTCCGTGGATATGCCGAACATTGAAAGCGCCACCAATGAGCAAGTCACTTGCCTTACCTACGTCGTCCAGGAGATGTTAGCATTGATCAACAATGGGAGTATCACGATTGATTCTTCCAAATTAGATGAATTGCAAAGTGCCGCTGAAAATGCGACGACAACAATCACTTCGCTCATCGCCAATGCTTCAAATGAGCTGGAGGCCCTCCGCGATCAACTGCAAGATTTAACTGATCAGTTGGCGGGTAAGATTCAAACACTTTTTTCGTTTCCTTTTTTTCCTTTATTTTCTTTATTCTATATATATGTATGTATATAGATAGATAGATGGATAAATCGATATATAAATGGATAGATAAAGATTTGCATATATATACACACATGTATATAGAGAGATATAGTGTAGATATAGATGCATATTTATGCACACACGCGCGTGCGCGCACACACACTTATATATGTGTGTGTGAGTCAATTGGATCACATATGCATATGTATATACATACATACATATATATATATATATATATATATATATATATATATATATATATATATATATATGTCATCATTACCCCATTCACCAGCACTTATGTTAACATTGGGTGTTTCCTTAATCAGAAAGAATTCTAACATTAATGAATTTAGTATTTATCAAATAATCTAGCATTAATCACACTCAATGGATGACCTTCATGAAATATGCATTAGATTCCTTACCGGATCTAACAGCGCATATGTTAGACTTTATCCTTTAGTCGAGAGATCTACACCGCTTCACTTGTGTGAAATCCTGCATATTTCTCTCATGGGATAGTGTGTAAGAAAGCCCAAGAAAGTCCGCACAAATCTACTACTAATTTGCGACTGTAGCCATTGCGATTCCTACTGCATCCTGATCTAAGGAGTATTAACTGCAACTCTGAAGAAACTTCATTACACTGGCCAGCCAATGAGAAGCGCGCTCTCAAAATGTGTCCGCCAATCACTGCCCATTAACATCATTGCATAACCATATACAATGGCTTCGAAATCATGAAAAGGTTTTCACCCTCCTTAAATCATACCTAAAGGAAGAAACAGACTAATTCTTGGTTTTGCTGAAAAACATTGCTGATGAAATCACTGCAAGAACGGCGCTTGAATGAAAGATTTCGGAAGAACTGAACTAAACTTGACATAAATAAAATTGGACACTGATTTCCGATCGCTAAGCCCTACTTCACTATGCTTAAAGGTCATTACTAGCACTATAACAAGACCAAAATTTCCCTTCACATAGGCAGTAAGAGACATAAATAGGACCAAATTTGCCTGAAAAAGAATGAGGGTAACATGATTAAGCGTATACTCCAATGTCAAGCATTCATTTGTTGAATGATGAGGCGATGTACGATTTATTAGTCATATCATCTTGATTTTTTCTCCAAAAAAGTAATCTCTCCCTGCATCCCTTTTCTCTTTCTGTTCAGTTCAATTCAGAGAGATTCGCGAAAACGTCCCTTCGCCCGAGCTATATGCACGAGGCCGCTGTCAGCTATAAGTGCTGACTCATCTGATCATCATAACTGAATGTTTACCGTGGCGGTCAGATTGCCTATAGGCGCTCCAGTTGCCAGGGGGCAAGCGACAGGCATAGCCGTTCTAACTAGCCCAGCGGCTGTCGTCTCTGGGCCCTGCCTGAGGAAGCGAGTGTGCTCGCACTCCATCAGGCAGTGCTCTAATTTGGCGTCCGGCGCGCTACAATGTTCACAGTGTCGCTCATTATGCCTAATGGTGGGTACGATTTGCCACGCACAAGGATAGCCTATTCTCAGTCTGTGAAGGCTGACTTCAGCACACCTTGATATTCTGGGAGAGAGTATCAGCGACTCATAGCCTGTGGCGTCTGAGTACCATCTGGCCGAGAGGGAGGTTCTCGCTTCCTCTCTATGTCGCTGCAGGTCACCGACCTGCCCTGCAGCCATCGTTTTACGCCTTAGCAGTTCCTGGCTAGGATGCACCACAAGATCACTCAAGGGTTTCTTCCTGCCTTCCTCTGCCAACCTGTCTGCTAGGTCGTTCCCTTTAATACCAACATGGCTCAGAATCCAGTTGATGACAATGCGTCTACCCTGATCCAGGATTCTCTGAGCAATGGTGAGTATCATGGTCAGAAGATAAACGTTATCAAGGGGCGTGCTTTGTCAATGGCGGCCCTAGAATCTGTATATATGACAACATGCCCGACCGTATGGGCTGCATGAGCTAGGGCTCCCATAATAGCAACTGCCTCTGCCTGGAATGAGGAGGCATTGTCAGATACCCGCATAGCTCTTGTTGTACCCCTTGCTGCAAAACCGGCGCCTGCAGTGCAGGTGATGGGGTCTACAGAACCATCCGTGAAGTAGGTTTTACTACCCGGCGGAGTGATTGCTGCGATATTCCTCTCTGTCTCATCCCTTAATAGAGGCAGTGAGTACTGTCTTTCTCCTTGATAGGCTCATGACAGAAAACTCTATCAAGGATCGTGCCCATGGCGGCACTGTGACATAGTCAGGGTGGGGGAAGTCCATGCCCTTAACCAGTAATGTCTCCTTGAGCTCAAAGAGTATCAGCACCCTGGCTGTGTGAGACAGCCAGGTGTTGTTAGCAAAGAGTTCATGGTTCTGTGCAAGCCAATGCTGCACTTTCTGTCTTAGCTGCGAGTCCGGTGGGGACTTTAGGACTTTGACAAGGAACTGGGCCGCCATCTGGATCGTTGTCCAGGGGAAAAGATTCGCTTCAAAGAGGAGGTTGGTAACCTTAGTCCACCCAAGAGCACCCAGAATAATCCTGGCGGCCTCGTTTTGCATGATGTCAAGTCTTTTCCTTAGTCCAGGCTTGACTGTAATTAGGGCGACAGAGGCATAGTCCACAATGTGACAGACAGCATGCACATAGAAGGATCTTAGTACATGGTGCCCAGCCGTAAGTGCCGCCCTGACAGAGCTCTTATGACAGAGAGTCTTGCCTTGGTCTGGTCTAGGAGATATTTAATCTCAGACCGGAAGGTGAGGTTCTCATCAACCCATACCCCCAAGTATTGGAAGACGTAAGTTCACTCTAGCTCTAACCCTTTGGCTTGCAGTCTTTAGTCGCGGACATCGTGTTTCAGCACTATTGCCTTCGATTTGGTTGCTGATATTTTCAGCCCGACTCTGCGGCATTCCTCAGAAATTAGGTCCAGACAAAGCTGGGCCTTTCTAGTCAGGTTCTCATTTCGTCTCCCAGCAAAGATAATTGCAAGATCATCTGCATATGAAATGATCTTGCACCCCACTGGGAGTGGAATGTCGAGGATGCTTAACATGAGGGTGTTAAACAGAGCCAGGCTAAGGACCCCACCTTTGTGGAGTGCCATTCTCCAGGGGGCAAATGCCTGGAAAGGTGACCTTGGAACTTCACTCTGGCAGTTCTGTTCCGAAAAAAGTAACCAATCCAGGTAAAGCAGTCTGGCTTTGATTCCCTTGCAAATCAGGATCTCCTGAATGGCGAGTGGGCTCGCCAGTTCAAAAGCCTTCTCCAGGTCCAGGAAGACAATGACAGAGCTGGAGTTGCTGAAAGTGCTCAGTAAGGTGGTTATGCTGTGAGCAGTGTTCTTACCCCTTGTGAAGTCATGTAAGTGTTCATGTGGAGGTCCCATTTTCCAATGGAGCCGGTTCTTTCCCAGACAGCTGAGTAGAGAGATGGGACGGTACATCTCGGCTCCTTTGGTTTAGGGATGGGAACTATGTCAGCCCTCTTCCAGCACTGTGGTAGCGAGGAAGTCTCCCAGTTCTTGTTGATGAGATGCAAGAATGCAAGCTCACCTTCATCTCTTAGGTGGGAAATGATGGGGTAGGAGATCCATCACAACCTAGAGCTGACCGGGAACTAGTCTTATACGTCCACCGTAATTCCCTCAGAGAGAACATGGCATCTGCGTCATCAGGCTCGACTGCCTTTTCTCTGATGAGGGCATGCTTGCTTGGAAGCAATTCCTCTTGGCATGCCTTCAACTCTTCTGGTAGGCCGATGCTATTTGTTCTAGCAGAGAACTCGAGTGGCAGTCTCTCCGCCTCCGACCGCGGGTCATGATGGGTTTTTCTGGGGGCTGAGCAATTTGTGGCCTGTCTGATACGGTTCCACAGCTCTGAAAGAGAGGTTTGGTGGCCAAAGGACTCACACCACTCCAGCCACTTTTCCTGCTTTACCCTCTTAGCAGTTTCCTGAACATCCCCGAGAGCCTCTCTCAAAAGAGCGTGGTTCTCAGAGGTTCTCTGTCTGTGGAAGTGTCTTCTGCACATATGGATTCTGGACCACGGACGTGTTTTGGGGATGGTCTCTGAGGCTTTGGCATTTACTAGTCGGGCCTCAAGTATATCCACAGCGTCCAAGATGGTGGTGACTATCCCATAATGATTGCTCTTGGCAGTGTTGTCCACAGACCAACTAGAACTGGAAACTCCTTTTTGTTGGTGGTGTCCGGTGGTGGTTTCACTGTGTGTGGTATGTCCTTCCTCTTAGAAGGGGGGAGGAGCCCTTACCCCTTTGTTCTGCCCCCAGACATAAGTGCCTGGAGAGGCGGGAACAAAGTCTGGTCGCTTTGCAACGACCTCTTGCCGCCGAAGAGCCTCTTCCTTCCTTACGGAACAGCCGAGGCTCCAGGCGTGGTGCTTTTGTGGCAGTTTGGACACTGCGGTGGTGTCCCCCCTTGTGTGCTTTGAGGCACATCTCCATACTTAGTGCCTGACTACAGACACCACACTTTTGCTTTGCAGAGCAAGTGGCCTGGTGGTGCCCGAACTTCTGACACGTGAAGCAGCGGAGTGGGTCAGGAACGTATGTCCTGGGGCTGTAGGAAGCCTAATTGTCAAGGTCTAAGGATGCAACTGGGGCTCCCTTCAAAGTGACCAGGACTTGCCTGTTTGAGTGCTTCCCTTTGGAGAGTCGGGAAGTTCCCACCACCTTGGGATGAGACTTGATGACCTCAAGGTCATACATCAGAGGGAAGCCAAGAAGCACCATCTTAGACTTCCTCTCTTCGGGAGTCAGAGCCGACAGACTCACCTTCCGCCCATCCAGGAGCTTGTCTGTCTCCTGGAGGAAGGTGAGAGTGGCCATTGTGGCCAATGCCATTGTCTCTGACAATTATAATCATCAGGCGGCACTGTCTCTGGTTTTCCAGAGCCCGCACCATCTGGTAAGCGTTGTCGAATCCTTCCAGTTTAGGGGGAATCGACATGGGGTTACAGACTCGCCCTCCAAGTCCGTAGCCGTCCGAGGCCGCTTGTTGCCTGTCCCCCGAACCGACGCCGGGGATTTGGCAGTGGGGCCAGCAGGGTTGGAGGGTCCTACCTGGCGTCCATTTTTGTTTTGAATCGTCGTCTGAACCGACGCCAGAGACTTGTCAGAGCCAGGGGCTGATTTGGAGGGTCCAGCCCAAGGTTCTTGGGCAGGTTTTCTAGGAACCGACGCCAGAGCCTTACCCATTCTCTTTATTTTTTTCACTGAGGACCTTGAAAGGCTCTAAGGTGACAGCCTTGGTTAACTTCGTGCCGGGTTCGGCAATGGGATTGTCAGTCAGAGGTTTTTTGTATTGAGTTGCCATGTAAGAGCGCTTCAATTCATCCTCCCACACCCCCACCCACCACGGAGTCCAACAAGGGGAAGTTGTGCACTGAGGCTATGCTCAGAAGCCACAGGGGTGATGGGAGGATATACGCAACTCCTACCTCGCATTGATGGCACTTGCAAGACCATGCCATTGCCTGCAAGACAGGGGCTGCTTGACCCTAGCCTAGCTCAAAAGAGAGACCAGCCGATTGACCTAACCGAGTTGAGATCAGGCCACCCGTCATGCTGGAATAGAGGACCAAAGAGGCGTATTGTTAGCCACAGGGCGTACTCGTACATGGCATCACTCAACCTCCAGAACTCCCGTCTCCCAGCACACAGGGGCGCCACGCACGGCAAACGCGTGGGCAGGTGTTAGCCCCACTGGGGGAGGACCAGAGGGGGGGGGGGCGACCCCACCTGCACCTAGAACCACTTAGTCATCCCTCCCCAGGGAACCCGCCGCTGGAAGGCCACCTCAACAGAAGGAAGAGACTGGCCAGATCCAGAGCGGGCTCGTCCGAGGATAAGGATAAGCCAGATTTGCGGAGCATATGCTACGCCGGGCTTGTAAGCAGTGACGCGAGCCCGCCTGTGTTAGCGTGTGCTGAATCGTGAGAGAATGTGCCAACGAGTGTTGACTCGATCTGAGCATG
>BOPN01004599.1:27500-32500 GCA_017312705.2 Penaeus japonicus
GTTTTTTTGTGTCTATTTCTGTTCTCTGTCTAAAAGCATCCAGCCATAAATGCAAGAATAGAAAAGTGGTGGCTCTATTAGAATATTGATCCGCTTATTGTTCACTGGACATGTGTTCTTTGTTTACCAGCAGTCTTCATGTGAAGGAAATGGATATTAGTGAAATAAAGTTGGTAAATGAATCCGTATTGATATTTCTGTTGGTACAGTATTCAGTGATAGTCTTGTGCTTGATATCATATATTTTGAGATTTAGCTGTGTGTGTATATATGTATATATATATATATATATATATATGTATATATATGTATATATATATATATATATATATATATATATATGTATGTATGTATGTATGTATATATATACACATATATATATATATATATATATATATATATATATATATATATATATATATATATATATATATATGTGTGTGTGTGTGTGTGTGTGTGTGTGTGTATGTATGTATATACATATATATGCATATATATATATATATATATATATATATATATATATATATATATATATATATATATATATATATATATATATATATATGTATATATACATATATTATATGTATATATATACATAAATATATATTATATATACATATATATCTATGTATGTATATATATATATATACATATAATATATATGTATATATACATATATAATATATATATGTATATATACATGTATATATATATATATATATATATATATATATATATATATATACATAATATATATATATATATATATATATATATATAAATATATATATATATATATATATATATATATATATATATATATATATATATATATATATATATATGCAAGTTCGTGTGTGTGAAAGTGGATTCCATTATTGGCGTGAGACGTGAAATTCTACCGCAAAAACGGGGAAAACATGAAAACATTTCGCTCCTCTTTTTTCTCTCACTCCTCTCTTCATCTTTTTTTCTCTCTCCCTCCCTTTCATCTATCCCACTCTCTCTCACTCCCTCCTCCTTTCATCTGTCTCTCTCTCCTCTTCTTTCCTCTCTCTCTCTCTCTCTCTCTCTTCTCTTCTCTTCTCTTCTCTGTCTCTCTCTTCCTCTACATTTTTTTTATCCTAGAATAGAATAAAGACAAGATGCAAGATATTATTAAAGAGAAAAAAAATGTCGATTAGGGAAAACAGAGGAGATGAAAAAGAAGAAAAAATAACAAAGTAAAATCGTACAGAAAAAAATTAGAAATAGAGTAGAAACGCGATGAATTTATTACACTATATAACAAAATTTTGACTTTATTTTGTCTTTGGTCAGTAAGTGTTATTTCCCAATTTCTTCTTGCCAAGAAAGCAAAGGAAATGCCTAGTATTCTCTTCAAACTTTCTTATTGTGACTGTCATCCGTCGCCCCAGTGCCACCGAGTACCCACTCCTCCGAAGAGAGAAAAGCCGTCTTCAGCAAATCAAAAGAGGGTGAAGGCGTTGACTCAGATTACAGAGGTGTAGCTGAAGCGAGAAACCCACACGACTCCATAAAAAAATGATATATATATAGATAAAATCAAATAAAAATGATAATGATAGAACAAATCAACGACTTGATCAGAGACCTTGGTTTTACGAAGTCCAATGTCGAGCTTTTAACGTCGAGACTCAATTTGTGGAAGTTGTTAGAAGAAAATGTATATGTTGTCTTCTTTTTTCCCCATTTTCCCCGTTCCTTCGCCCGTTAAGATGAGCTTTGCTTCTGCCCAAATTTCGGAAACATTATTGTTATCCTGGTCACAAAAGGAAAGTTTGGAGAATATATAGATTTTTCTTACCATCTAGGCGTTAGCAAATACGAAATAACAGTTACAACCCAAAGACAAAAATCACATTACATAGTGTTACCATAGCAACAGGCAGTGTTTTTTCTTTCTTTCTTTCTTTCTCTTTTTTTGCTTTTTCACCTTTCTCTTTGTATGACCTTGAATATTTCTTTTAAGTTCTCTAAATCTTTAAATCAAGTTGAAGATGCGAGATGACTTGACGCTTTTTTTTCTTTTTTTTTGCTATACTTTAATGTTGTTATAATTTATTTATCCTCATTTTATCTATAAGCATTAGTGTATGATTTGATCGATTAAAATTTGTTTGTCACTTTGCGTGTACCAAATAACTTGACCTTTTTGTTAGCTTGTTTGTTTGCCTACAATATGATCATTTGAGCTATCATGATCATTCAATAGTTATTTATTTCTTTTCGGATTGATAAGGATATTCTGGGCATCATTCTTCAGCTGACGTGATTCGGTTATCTTACTAAATAAGAATGATGATGATAATGATGATAAAGATGACGATAATCACAGTGATAACTATATTAATTATTTTGATAGTAATGATGATTAAAATGATTGTTATGATTATGATGGTAATGAAAACAGTAACCATAAAAATAATAATGATAGCAATAATGGTGGTGATGATGATAATAACAATGATAATGATAATGATATGGAAAATGATATCAAGGATGATGATAACAATCTAAATGAAAGATAATAATCATCATAATTATAATGTTGATAATAAGGATAATGATAGCAATGATAATGATGATAATTATAAAAAATAATAATGATAGTTATAATGATAATATTAATAATAATGATAATGAGAAGAAAGATGACAATGATATTGACAATGAGAAGGATAATGATAGCCATCATCATCACTATGATGAAGATAACAATGGTAATGATAATAATGCTGATAATGATAATAACAATAACAATGATGACAATAATGATAATAATGATAATAATAATAATAATAACGATGATAATAATAGTAATAAAAATAATACAGACAGTGATAATAATAAAATAAAGCAACAGCAAATCACACCAACAAGCAACCATTCAAAATATATGGTTTCAAAAATACCCCCCTCCCCCTCCCTTCGCCATCTTACACCCCCCCCCCCAAAAAAAAAAAAAAAAAAAAAAAAAAAAGCAGTACAACATTTTGGTCTCCTCATGGCAGCGGACGCACGACAACCTCGGCGCTGGCGGGCGTACGAGTCTCCACGTGGGCCGGCGAGAGAGTGACACGTAAGACCATCGGGAAACCTTCCCATTCTCTCTAATTCCTCTTTCATTCGCTTCCTTTGCGTCTCAGTGGATGGTAGAGTTTGTTTGTTGAAGGGCTGAGTTTAAAGGTATGTGTTTTATTTTGTTTTGTGTGTGTTTTTATTTGTTTTTTTTTGTATTTTTAATGAAAAGAGATTTTTGTTTTTGTTTACATGCGAGAGGGTTGAGTGGAAGAAGGGCAGTTAATGTGATTTATTTTATTTTTATTTTTTTTAGAACTTTTTTTTTTTCTTTCTGTTTCTCCTTTCCTTTTCGTTTTGTGATTTTTTTTTTCTATTGAGTGTTTTTTTTTTAAGTATTGGTATGTTGTGTTACATTGAATGATATTAACATTAGATTAGATTTCAGTTTTGATATTAAATTTAGTGTGTGTTGAATATAGACAAGTCGTATATTTGATCTAGGTTACATTTATTTATATCTCTTATGGACATGAGGAAAATCATGTTTGTTATTGCCTTGTTTGTTTATATTCATTATAATTAATCTATTACAATTGATCAATTTATGATAGCAAATATTCATTGGTTCAAAGTTTTCCTGTTTAAAAGTCTTTATATCTATCATTATAGATTTGGAATAATGGATTCCCTTTTACAAATAAAATTATTGGTTTTCCCAGGCCTATTAGTATTCTAATGAAAGATTAAAACCAAAAAATAGTTGTGGGTTCATATTACAAGCATATGCCACTGGCCTATGCGTTGCCTCAGCACTTGGGCAAAAGCCAACATGTATTATTGAATAAAGGCACAACCACCCGTAGGGAAAAAACAAACCTTTCGGCATGACGTACCTTTAATTATGACGTGACACCATAAAACCCTGTTCTTTCGTGAGAGGTTTCCAATGGAAATGAGTAGCGAAACTACAAATCACAACGAAAACTACCAGAAAAAGATCGTGTCGTGCCTAGAGGGTTGGTTACATCTTTATCCAAATTTACCAGCCAACAGACGTCTGGCTCATATATTCATGCAAGACAGAGCTGATAGATTGCCTTGGCAATTTGCCCTCAGACAGGAAACCAGGAAAAGATCTATTTTGCCAGAATATGCATGGTGGTGGTATGCTGGCCCATAATTTTTATAGTGTCAGCAATTTTTGTGTACTGTATGCATTGTATGTTATACATTGTGTGTATGTATGTATATAGATTCGTAATGGTGTTATATGTATTCATACACAGCACATTACCTCTTGAAATCTAAGAAAAAATTAAATACAATCCTACATTATATTGCAATACATGATTAAGGATAATTGATAATCCAAGATCATTATTTTTGTCTAGAGGATGGCGTAAATGATAAATAACAAATACTTCCAGCTTAAATAATGGCATCATTGGGCTTCCATCTGTTGCTGCTTCTCCTGGGGGCCAGTGCTGCGTTGGCGTCAAAGCCACCCAAGTCACAGGTGAGGCCAAGGGGGTGGGGAATTCCAGGTGATGTTTTGTTGATTAATGACTTGAATGATTGAGACATTTCTTAACTATTCTGAGATGGGCCACATCTTGAAGATCTTCAGCCTGGGCTGGGTCTCTTAAGATGTGTGCGTTTTCTTTTATTTTCTTGACTTATGGCTTGATATGTAAGTTTATATATGATATAGGCTGATTAGTATTTGGTATTAGGTATAGATAGCTAAATTTCAAAAAGAGGGAAAATGCAGTAGAAAAGTGATCCGACCCCATGTAAAATGCCTGTCATTTATTGGTAAATCTCAGTATGTCGTGTGGAATATTTGATTTTGGTATTTATAATTGATATTTTATTAATATTTGCAGTGAAACTTTACATAATCAGTATTACAATTGAGGACTAAAGTAGATGTTTACATGTAGGTTATG
>BOPN01004599.1:37500-60000 GCA_017312705.2 Penaeus japonicus
ATCCTATCATGTGGTCGGAAAATATCCCCGGTCCCAGGTGACGCCCTGAGACGCCGTGCATTTTCTCGCCGAGTTCCAGGAGGGGCAGGTGTGACAGGCTGAAATGTCAGCTATAGATCGCTAGATCTCAGACTCAGTTACTTTAGTTTGAACGTCATAAAATGAGATATAAATAAAAAAAAATTAAAATGTCACAGAAAACTACATGATATTGATGATATCATGGTAATTTCTGCTTCTTGATTGGTTGAATAAAAAGATCCGAGTCAAAAAACTATTGCAAAATCAAATGTGATAGGGCAAGAAATAAAATAAAGTAAAAAATTACTGATGTAATACTACTACAAAATTTGTTGATTACCTGTGATATCATGTCATGTCACGTCACGTCACGTTATGATACATGTATATACTCATATGTACATGTATGATTATTCACATTGTTCTTCCTTTTCATTTTGGTAAAAAAAAAAAAAAATGCATAAAAATGTTTTTTGATGCCCCACTATGAGATTGCTTCCACTTTCCTCGGTGTTATCAGATAGAAGTGAAGAATATAGGCAAAGTTCAATGAAATAACACTAGAAAAGCAATGCTGTAACATGTTTTTTGACTAAAATAACTCCTCTCAACAGGGCAATATTTTTATGTGCCTTTACGTTGTAGACACATTCATGAAAACCATAAGAATAGGGTGGGTGAAAAACGCCCCACACAGTGGGAAATCACCCCGGCACCAAGCGTCACACACTTGTTATCTTCTTGGCTTAAGCAGGAGTAGGCAAAAATACATCCTGTTGTGAATGAGTTAATTGGTGAGGAAAGCTTTTTGACACGGAATGGAACATATCACTGATGATGGGCACACTTTGAAGGTTGTGTTTTCACCTTTAAGAATTCTTTGGCAGTTATTAGAGTACATCAAAGTAGGTGTTTACAACAGATGCTGTAGCGACATGCTCATACCCATAACAAATGTGCTTGGATTGTCCATGAAGTTGAGGCATCAGGTTAGCTTCTACATTGGAAGTATTCTTACTTCTTGCTGTAGAAAGCACAATTCATATCATTGTTACATAAAGAAATAGTTCATCCTCATTCTTTTAGCTGCTATTTGTCCATTCATATCTGACTATTTTGAGACATATTATGTGACATTTATACTTATACATATATGCTTACACAGATAGGCTTATATGAAGTGCAGCCATACTCTATATTTTTCTTTATTTTATTTGTACATCCTACCATTAACCCATTCACATCGGTTGATGTCCTATCACGTGGTTGGAAAATATCCCTGGACCCGGGTGACTTCTTGAAACATGCATTCTCTTGCCAAGTTCCAAGCAGTGCATTTGCAACATGCTGATGTGTCAGCAAAAGAATACTAGATTGTTCTTAGATATTTTAGTTTAGGTGTTTGAATGTCATAAAATATGATATAACATTTAACCCATTGCGGACGGGGTGCCTAACAACCTTATTGGTCGTCAGGACGGGTGGTCTACGACACTAGCAGCACTGACTAAAAATTAGAGGGACGAGGAAAGGGTTTTCTCCTCCCTCTGGGTAGCGCAGACTAGCCCAAACAATATTTTCCATAAATCCAACATAAAATGTGGGTTTAGGTTGACTTTGGAACCCTGCAGCTCTTGAGCTAACTCTGTTACAGCCATAATACTTCATGACTGTGTGCGCGCTTCAACTGTGAGCAAATCCCGATGTCGCATCATGTATGCATCGACTCCCATCTTTTAGGCCTAATTGGTGTCAACATGTTTGTCATGACACCCGTACGCAATGGGTTAAAAAAAGAAATGACATCACAGAAAAGTACATGATATTGTTGACATCATGGTATTTTGTACTTCCTGATCATTTGAAGAAAAATATCCAAGTCAAAAAAATATTGTAAAATAAAATGTGATTGGCCAAGAAAAAAAAAATGATAATAATATAATACTATTTCTGATTTGTCAATTACCTGTGATATCACGTCATGTCATGTCACGAGGTACAAGTACATACTTGTATGTACATGTATGATTACTTATAATGCTCTTCTTTTTGTTTTGAAAAAAAAACAAAAACAAAAAAAAAGATAAGTATAAAACATCTTTCTTGATACCCCACCAAAAGAATGCTTCCACTTTCCTAGGTATTATCAGATAGAAGTAAAGAATATAAAATAAAACTAGAAAAGCATTGCTGTAACATGTTTTTCAACTAAAATAATTCCTCTGAACATGTCAATATTTTTACGTGCCTTTACGTTGTAGACACAACCATGCAAACCATAAGAATAAGGTGGGTGAAAAACGTTCTGAGAGTTCAGCTTGACATGCTTGTTATCATCCTGGCGGAAGCAGGAGTAGGCGAAAATACATCCCGTCGTGAATGGGTGAAGGAAGCCTAATAATATATATCTGTCACCATTAATGATTTATCTTTTTCATCTTTTTGCCAGTTTCTTTCATAGGTCTTAATCATTAATTGAATCTTTAACCCATTGCGTACAGGTGTCATGACATACATGACGTAGGAGCTTTGGCCTGACAACGGGCGTCATGATGTACATGACGTTCGGGGATTTTGGATCACTGTGCTATTTTATTTTGCTATGAAAAAGGAATGAGTGATGATGGCTACTGCAGTCATAATTACTATAATTACCGTAATATCGTACTAGCTTAACGTCCAAAACCTAGATGGCACCACTTTTTCCTTGCACCAGCAGGAGAGAGAGCCTTGAATGGCACCCATCCACGGTCTCTAGCAAGCACTGTCTCTATAGAGCGATGGCACACACTAAGTTGATGAACCCTTGCTCTAAAGTACCGCCGATGAAGGATGTGCAGGCAGAACGAGAAGAGGAAGGTGACTCAATCCATACCCAGTGTCTAAAATGTGCTCCTGTGCCAATATGGATGCCTTTCACTGTGGCACTCACAGTGACAAGGACAGGTTTCATTCCTCTTCCCTACCTCTTCTTGTTATCTTTGTTGTAGGTGGTTATATGTTCCGTATTCGTTCATGACAGCACAAAAATATGAAAAAATAAAGTTGCCTTTTGTCCTCCCATAAAATAACAATACTTCTATTACATTGAGTATAAAGAAAATAATGAGCTAATATGGATAATATACTACAATTTTAGTCAACTGCAGCACTGATAGAGCCTGTCATATGGCACATATAAGTCTCTAAACTCAATAAAACACACACAAAAAAAGAAACACAAAAACGGCTCTAGTTTTACAATGAATGACTGAAAGAGAGTGGTATGATTCAAATTATATTGCTTCAAGCGGTCTCTCTCTAAAATAAAACCTATCCTGGAGGCTGGGCAAGCAAATTTATCTCCGTCTGCAATGGGTTAATACAAAACTTTTTATTATGGCTATTCATAGATCTTGGAGAGAGTAAAAGTGAAATGACTACTGTTTATTGACATCCTCATGTGTGTGTGTGTGTTTGTGTGCATCCATGACCATTTCTTTTGTCTTGCAATTTCCATGTCTTATAGTTGTTTGCTATTTTTTAAATTTATTTATTATTATTATTATTATTTATATTTTTTTTCTATTTCTGTTTCATCACTGTTTCCTCACAATGCATACCTCATTGCAGCTCCACATGATGGAGCTCCTGGAGACAGTGTGTGAGAGCATGAAGGACTATGCCCAGGCCCGGCACAAGGAGACGGGCCGACTGGAAGCCATCAAGCTGGTGGTGAACGGAGCCATGAACCCACGCTTCGGAGAGTATGAGATGGTGCAAGACCCTGACCTCAACAAAGGACTGGAGTTCCACTGCAACACCCTTGTGGAGGAGTTTGAAGACGAGCTGGTGGCGCACTTCAGGGAGAATGCGGAGGGCGACATTGAAGATTCTCAGGAAGCACTCTGCTATGAGGTGACGAATGCATGCACAGGGGTTAAAGACGAGTTGTAATGGTAAATGGTTGGATTGAATCGTTTAAAGCCGTCTAAGTATTCCACGCAAAGGTGTTCCACGTTGTTTTTTTTACATAGGTGTGTATGTATATGTGAAAAGAAGATTTTATTTATGTATATCTTTGTTGTCTAATATTTAAGAATGGTTTGATATGTGATGACTCTTGTGATAAAAACATGAATTCATAGAGTAATTACATTTGAGAAATGGGAGTTTAAGTCATTGCAGTTGTTCTATAAATTTTTTATCATTATTATGAAAAGAAGAAAATAAATGAATCAGATAACATTATCTTTCAGTATTTACATTTCAACATTTTGTACTGTTCATCCTGTTTGTGTGAATTGGAAACAGAAAGAAGGATGATAATTTTCATAATGAGTTTTAGAATTTATTCAGAAATTAGTAGAAAGAACATTAGCACAGGAGGCCCAGTTGTAGCACAGATTTTGTTGTCAGTTGATGTCTAATTTTTTGGAAATGTACTTGCTCAAAGAAAGGACAATATTCCACAATGCATTTAAGAGTTTTAAGAACAACAAAACAGCTCTAGTTACATTCCACAAATATGTGTTGCAAACAGAACGTTTTAAAGAATTAACAGGGACAACTTGTTTCACATTCTTAAATTGTTAATGATAGAATTTAAGAAAAAGAAAAAAATTGAAGATTCTCAGAAATGCATAATTCTATTCTTATTTATTAATACATTATGCACAAGATTTCTCCATTCTTGACCAAAGGCAGATATATATTTTAAACTTGTGATTTAGGAGGAATTTGTAAAATTAGCTCAAAGCATTTCATTTTCCATAACTTATAAACCATGATGTTTCAAACTTCTTATAAAGAGTAGAGAGGGAGGCATAAATATAATGATTATATGGAAAGAAAAGAAATGTGTATATATTTTTGTATTTGAACACAAGGGAGATCAACTTAGGTTGTTGAATTACATATTTATTTTATTTTTTTATTTTTTTCATATATTAAAGGCTTTGTTATTGAAAAGTTTCATGGCGGGTTTTAAGTGATGATTTTATATTCAGAAACAAACTAAGTCATGTGTAAAAATATGATTGGAAAATAGTTGCATCTTCAATTAAGTAAAAAAGATCAGTTTATTAATATTCAAGAATTTTGGTTGTGATTATAAATGATGTACCTCCATGTTGTTGTTAATATCATTAATGGCAGTATAGGTATGATTCCAATATCTATTAGAATTATGATCATTGTTAATATTATTATTACCAATTTTTATTTTTATTATTTTTATTATTTATCAGTGTGTACTGACAAGAACAACAGTGTTCATTTGAAAGCAATCTTTTGTGATGTTGTATTTTGTAAATGGGTAGTGTAGGGCATTATACTGTGTAATGTAATTTATACTTTGTGGAAAGATAATGGGTTGTTGTTTTAAAGATTTAATAAAAAGAAATATTAATTAATCATTGTTTGATTATCTTTCTCCATTATTGCACTCTTGCTTTTACTTGCAATGATTTTTTCATATTTATAGTTACATTTCCTCTCTTTTTTTATTGCTTTATTTCTAATTTTGTCTGGTATTTTCTGTTAAAGTTTTTGTACTTTTTCAGGATTATTTCTTTATGCATATTTTGACCCATTCATAACAGGACGTATTTTCGCCTACTCCCACTTACGCTGGAAAGATAACAAGCGCGCAGCGCTTCATGTTAAGGTGTTTTCTTGCTGCGCGGGGCCAAGTTGATCCTCTCAGAGCGTTTTTCACCCACCCAATTCTTATGGTTTTCATGCATTCATCTACAATGTAAAGGCATGTAAAAATATTGCCTTTTTCAGAGGAGTTATTTTAGTAGAAAAACATGTTACAGTAATGCATTTTTAGTTTTATTTGATTGAACTTTACCTATATTCTTCACTTCTATGTCAAAATACCAAAGGAAAGTGGAAGCAATCTCTTAGGTAGGCATCAAAAACATGTTTTATATTCTTTTTTTACCAAAACAAAAAGAACAACAACATGAATAATCATACAAGTGCATATGAGTATGTACATGTACCTCATGACGTGACGTGACGTGACGTGATGTGACATCACGGGTAATCAACAATTAGAAGTAATATTGCATTAGTGATTTTTTTACTTTATTTTATTTCCCGGCCAAACACATTTGATTTTACAATAGTTTTTCGACTCTGATCTATTTATTCAACCGATCAAGAGGCAGAAATTACCATGATGTCACCAATATCACGTAGTTTTCTGTGACGTATTTTTAAATATTATGTCTCATATTATGACACTCGAACACCTAAAGTAAAGTAACAGTCTAAGAAATTATGTAATATGATTATATGTGAGAACAATCTAGCAATCTATTGCTGATATTTCAGCACACCACATTGCCCCTTCCAGAATTCAGTGAGAAAATGCACAACGTCTCAGGACGTCACCTAGGTCTGGGGACATTTTTAGACCTCGTGATAGGACGTCAACCAGCACGAATGGGTTAAAGTTTGATTAATACTTTTTATTTACTTGCTTTTCTATTTATGCATTAATAGGTTATGATAACTATATCTTCTAAAGTCTTATGTCTCAAAGAGTTTTAAATGCATTGCCAGTTTCTGAAGGGCAAGATTTCATTTTTTGAGTATGAAGTCATCAAAATTTCATCAATTGTAAGTGTCTCAAAACTGATATCAATTGATATCTAATTTATTTCTTCATCATAACAAAATTTATGGACTATGTGCAATCAAAGGCTGCTTTAGATAGATAATGTAGATTGGTATAGACATATATATTATTTTTTTTCCTTTTGCATAGTAGATTTCTGGGAAATAAATATAGAAAACAAGAGGGAGAGAAATATAATCATCAATATATTTTTTTCATGTTACCCAAACTAATGATAGTACATGGTAAGTGACAGGAAATGAAGAATGAACAAAAAAAAGTTTGAAACAGTACAAGTGAAAAAGAAAAAAAAAAAAATATGGCTTGTTCCCAAAACAATTGTCTTATTACTGTATTTCTGTTTATATTGATACAATTGTTTCAATAGGCTGTGATCTTATTCTTCTAAACATTAGAATTTTGATTCTTCATAGTATGTTTTATATTTCCAAGTTTAAGGTATCCTTAAATCTTGTCTTAAAGTTTTTACAAAATAAATTTTATCACTCATCCTTTTAGCTTATTAAGAACACTTTCCTCTAAAGCATGAAAATACACAATGATTCATGTGAAATAGTGTGATTATTGGCACTTGAATCTTCCTAATGTGAAGTTTTAGATACTATAATAATTCAAATATCTCCAGTAATATAGCAGTGAATATTATGACGTTTTCAATATTATTTTGTTTCCTCCATGGTGAAGAGTTTCTTATTTTAGCAAATATTTAATTTTGAATTAACCCAATCACGATGGGGGCATTCCAGCCTTGCATGTTACAATGCCGGGGCTCTCGAACGCTTAGGCCTAAATCAATTAAATGGCTGGCACCATATGGCCACCCAGCAACCGGGCCCTTGAATGAGCAGTACCGTAGTGTACCACCCGTCCAGAGAGGGTTAAAGTAGAGATGGTTATCAGAACTTTATAATAGTTGCCACTTTTTAATATACAATGACATTTTTAACCCACAGCGGACGGGTGTCATAACATACACGACGTAGGAGCTTTGGCCTGACGACGGGCGTCCTGACGTACATGACGTTCGGGGATTTTGGATCACTGTGCTATTTTATTTTACTATGAAAAAGGAATGAGTGATGATGGCTACTGCAGTCATAATTACTATAATTACCGTAATACCGTGCTAGCTTAACGTCCAAAACCTAGATGGCACCACTTTTTCCTAGCACCAGCAAGAGAGAGAGCCTTGAATGGCACCCATCCACGGTCTCTAGCAAGCACTGTCTCACACTAAGTTAACGAACTCTTGCTCAAAAGTACCGCCGATGAAGGATGTGCAGTCAGAACGGGAAGAGGAAGATGACTCAATCCATACCCAGTGTCTAAAATGTACTCCTGTGCCAATATGGATGCCTTTCACTGTGGCACTCACAGTCACAAGCACAGGTTTCATTCCTCTTCCTTACCTCTTCTATTTATCTTTATTGTAGGTGGTTATATGTTTCGTATTCGTTCATGACAGCACAAAAATACGAAAAAAATATAGTTGCCTTTTGTCCTCCCATAAAACAGCAATACTTCTATCACACTGAGTATAAAGAAAATAATGAGCTAATATGGATAATATACTACAATTTTAGTCTACTGCAGCACTGGTAGAGCCTGTCATATGGCATATATAAGTCTCTAAACTCAATAAAACACACAAAAAAACAAAACACAAAAAATGCTCTAGTTTTTCAATGAATGACTGAAAGAGAGTGGGAATGTTCAAATTATAATGCTTCAAGCAGTCTCTCTTTAAAATAAAACTTATCCCGGAGGCTGGGCAAGCATATTTATCCCCGTCTGCAATGGGTTAAAAGAAAAGAATAGAAATAGTTCTAGCAATAAATGTAGATAGATATAGACAGGTCAATATTAATAAAGGTTTACTGATGACCAGATTATTTTGTCTTAATTTTTCCATCAGTGTACTGTCTTTTCATCTTTTTAGATTTTGTTATCAGTGTGAAAGTTATTTCACAAGTAGAAAGGACACAAATACACAAAAATTAGACTTTAGAACATTTTATTATAAATTGAGACATTATCTGTGGTTCTGATAATGCTTTGCACTCTAGGAGTATACTTATTCATCCATCTTAATAAATATAATATTGAGACTATCCAGATAAAATTTACATAAAATAATCATTATATACAGTAAACACATAATAAATAATTTTCCGAGCTTTCCACTTAGACATCAGGGTAGACACATTATATGATTCCCTAACTGGTTGTGATATTCTCAATGGCTTATTTCATACAGCATTGAAAGTTCAAACTCGTATCTGAACAGGCAGTCTTATATATATTCATAACTGTAATTGTTTGTATAAAAAAAATAATAATGACAGAAAAAAAAGGGAGTAGCCAATTTTTAATATACCCCCAAAAATTGGGAGTCAGACATAACATTCTTCCTTTTTTTTCTGTGGGAATATTATGTCCATCTAAAATGCTACCAATTCAGAGCATTGTTGTTTTTTTGAGGAGTGTTGAAGCCCAAGTAGCAACAAGTGTAATGCTTAGTTCTGAGAACAGAAACTTAATAAAGCTTGCAGGCCCTTGTTATCCATTTCACTGAGAGACAAACATCCACCAAGCTTCACTAATGAACGTTGAAAGCATCTCATGCCTCAACGCCAGCTGCCAAGCATCATACAAAGAGCTACTAATCTTCCTTTTCTTTTTTAATATAACAAGTCTTACTTAAACACTACTCAAAAAGACATCCCAGGGTTTATTATATGACCATATCAAAAGACCTTGGCTGTGTTGGAAAAGTTTAGATACCAAACAGATTGAAGGAGTGAACTTGCCTGACTGCTTGACGGGCAGATCAGTGGGACTTCTTCCTAAGGTTAAGGATCCCTTCAAGGTTTAAAGCCAATTGGTTTCTTCTGATGAAACACACCCATAGCTTTATCGGAGACACGTTTGAGATTGGTTTTCCTACCACAAAAGGTCTCTTAAGGAGTCTCAATTTTCTCCAAGAGATAATCGGACATTCATGGAAACAGCTTTTGAGGTGAATTGCATCTCCATTTGGCTTGTGGAAAATGCACTCAGACATGACTTGGGGTACATTGTTCCTTAAAATTCTTTATTCAATAATGTAGTCATAGCTTAGAAAAAAATAATGATGATGACAATAATATATACGTAAAAAGATAAAAATATATATGACGGGTTCAGTATTTGAGAATGAGAGGAATCAACACTCTTTTGGAAAACAACAAGACCTGCACATCTAGAATTTTATCATCATAAAAAATAAGTTTCTTTCAATAAAAGCTTCATAGTATGCAATATATTTACTCAATTCCACATGAAGACAAAAAAGTTTTTAAACAGTGACAGTCTGTACTTGCCTTTGTGGAAAGCTTTAAATACACTTGAATCAAAAAGAAAAAACATACAAGCTTTGTCACTCAAGCTACCAGGTATTCTCGTGAACGCAACAGTGGATACTCTAAGACCAACAAAACAGCTAAAACCTGTCACAAATAACTGCAGAATTGAGCAAAACAATCAGCCAGTGTTAATCCGTGGTCCAAGACAACTATTGAGCAGGCGAGAAGAGAGAGAGAGAGAAAAAAAAGAAAAAAAAAAAAAAAAAAAACACCATATTTAAGACGGCTGTGGGCTGCGGTGACAAACCATGCTGATGCGAGAGTAAGTATTCTCCCTAAGTGTGTCTGGGGTTCGTGACAATTCAACTTATTCCTTCAAAAAGGGGGAAAAAAGGAATTATCATAATTTATGGATACCTAGTACGAAATTGTTTTTTTTTTGTTTTTTTTTCTTCTATGTAGCTGACAAAAACTCTGCCAGGAAGCACCGGGTAGTATCTATATACGCACTTTGAGCAAGGTTTGATGCACTGTCTGAAAGGCTGTCCTATGCTCATGATTCCTTTATGATGCTGCATGTAAGCTGCTCTTGTGCTCCACCCTTTCTAGAACTTTCTATAACTGATTATAAATGATACATATGTAACCTGCTTTTTAACTATTTTTAGCCACTGGGGAGAGAAAATTACCTCAGATTTTTCTTTCTTCTCTTTTCCTTTTTTCATTTATCTTGCCAACTCCCCTTTCAGTTATTCAAATTTCCTTATGTCATCTTCTTTCAAGAATGTGGGGGGGGAGTTGAAGACAAATCAAAAGGCCAAATCCTGAAGCCATTTTCTCAACCTAGTCACACTGGTTATGTTTAAGTAACACTGAGCATCAGGCCACAGTAAATAATAGGCTGTACAACACTAATGATGTATATTCATTGAAATTTACCTGCAATTCTTTGTACCTCAAGATTTCACTGAAATAAATAAACACTGGAGAGTTGGGGAAAAACAAAACAAAAAAAATCTTGCTATAACTGTAGATGCATTAAAACAAAAGAATAATGGAGAGCATGAAGGGAGATGCACATCGGAGGGGGAGGACTAAAAAACTGTGGTTGAGAGGGGGGTGTTCTTGACGCAGACAATGACGCCACATTCAAAGACGTCAAATTCGATGACGTCACATCCAAACACACTGGACCCAGCTTCCGTTACATGATCCCAGGACTTGTCTATGATCGGGAGGAAGTACAATAAACAGTCTATTTTTGTTATCATTATTTTTTTACTTTCTTTTTTTTTCCTTTTTTTGATTATTGCACGAGACCGTTTTTTTCTATTTTTTAAGTGATTTGTACCAGAAAAAAGAACTTTTTTCAAAATAAAAAAGTGCCTTTATATATGCTTAAGCAATATATATATATATTTGTTTTTGTTTTTTTTTGTTTTATAATCCTGTTTCGAAGCAAATTTAATCAGGGCTTGAGGATGCCATTCATGTCATTCTGCAGGCTGTGTAGCTTACTTATATATAGATTTCTGGCCCACACACTTGCAGACCAACACATTAAAAAATGACTTAATACCTATATATATATAAAAAAAAACAAGGAATAATAATAATTAAAAAAAAAAAAAGAATAGAAAATATAAGGTGAAAGATGAAAATGACTACTTCAATGCAAATTAACCAAATACCTACAATATTTTCCCAAAACTAATAGAATTATTTTTCCCCTACAAGCATCAAGTAAATGCAGCACTAAGACAATACATGTACAACAGAAATATAAAAAGTTATTCTAGATCCTCGAACCTCTGAAATTTTCATTTTTCTCTCTCTAGAATCCATAATTCACGCTCCATCTACGATATAATTTACATCTAATCTTAGATAAGGATTTCCTTCTCATTTTGATGAAGAGGTTTTAACTAGCCTAATAGTGATACATACCACCACAAAAAAACATTAAACAATAGTAATGATTAATAATAATAATAATCATAAAAGTTGCTTTACATTCTCTATATCTGGGTCATATCACAGCCTACCACACCTGGTGGTGCCTTCCTATCTCTCCAATGAAGGAGGCCTTGAAATACCTCTGCCGATGGCTCTGCCCAATATCTGATATTTAGCAGGAGCCTCATACAACAAAAGTAATTACTAGGGTCATGATTATGTTTTTAAATATATATATACAAAAAGTCCAATGATTTTTTTTCTGAAAATCTTTTTTTATGGGGGGGTGGGGGCGAGGACTTACTGGCAATGGTTTATAATTTATTACAATTACTCTAGGAGCCAAAAATGAATGCATCAAATCAATAAAAGACAAAAAAAAACAAAAAATAAAAAACAAAAAAAAATCTGCCTTCTTAGTTTATATTCTAATTATCCACAATTCACTGGGCCCCACACATCACAAAAAATAATAAATAAATAAAAAATGTAACAAGGAAGGCATCCACTCGAGCTCTCCCAAACCAGCACCTTCCTCTTGGGGCTAGAAAGAGGTACTGGGGCATTGTGCTCCGAGTCTGCACTGCTAAAACCAAAACAATTCTTCCTTACACATCACGCTATTTGATTAAACTGGATCTTACTGTACTTTGCAATCCAGGGCGCTCATAGTGATTACCTACACGAACATTATCATATATATATATAAAAAAAAATGTAGAAAAAAAGATCACATTCCTACATCAGCACTATTGTCTTACTCATGATTCCTGACACATGAAACAAACATAGGATCACGGGTTAAACATTATTTGTGTATTAATCATAAAATATTACTAAGAGGAGTAGCCCTGTACATACGTAGCTTCTATTTTAAAACACACAAACATACACATGAGCATCTTGTGAGCATCGTATTATTACCAGGAAGGAATACCCCTGGCCATGTACAAACCTGCGTAAAAAAAGAAGAAAAAAATCCAGCCGGTATCACAATGCACATCTTTCCTTGGGTCTTAAACATGACACAGGAAGAGCTGGTGGTCTTCCCCCAATGCTTGATTTATTCTTTTTGTGTTATCAATTCCTTGCTTCCTTCCTCTTTTGAACTTTTTCTTTGCCACCTGGAATCTTTCTCCCCATACCTTATTTAATAAAGAAATAAGTAAAGAAAACAACTCCCATCCTACACTTCCAACAATATTTCATTCCGCTCCAAACACATGCCTCGTATGTGGAGATGACAGGACCCTCTCGCCAGTCAGTTACCTCCTCCTTGGCCATTCACCTTCTCCTTGACCAGTATAATCCTCAATCAACCTCCTCCGCCAGTTAAATTCTTGATCAGTCACCTCCTCCTTGGCCAGTCGCTATGCCAGCAGAGGTTCCTCAGGCCTTTCGGTCTTGAGGGAAGACCTGCTGATTCTCCTGATAATCATCAACTCTTAGTCTTCAGTTTTCATGTTCTAAAACCTATACATATCAATACCTATATATGAATTTTCTTTGAAATGAATTTTTAATCAAATTGTCATCCTTGCTTTTCTTCCTTTTACATAAATATAGCTGCTATTTGTGTTATTTTTAAATTACTGAAGTCTTTAAATTGGTGATTATGTATACCAGTAATAACAATAATTAGTATTGATAGTGGTAACAATCAAATTTACACAGAATGGTCACCTACGATAAACAAGTGCAGAGAGAGACCCGAATGTGCCCCAACTTCGTAAAACTTTACATTATTGAGAATCTGTGTGCAGCTGCTGCTAAGTATAGTACAGTTTCCACTACTAATTGGTGTAGAAGGGATATATTTCATAAGTGAACAGAAGAATGGAGTTGTCTGCCCCCTCCCAATTGGCAAATCAGTTATGGCAAAAGTAAAGAAGATAGTGAATTAATTTCATCTCAATCAGTGCATTTTTTAAAGGGCAAGAGATAAGTGGTTATGAAATTGAACCTGAAAAATATACTACTAATACACAAATGGACATTCATCTGTCAGTGCTCAACTCTTGCGAGTTTTACCCACACACTTATATAAAACAGATTGCACTGTCTAACCAATATTAATTTGAATATGAAAAACTTAACATTAATGATTTTTGAATCCTGCAATTTTAATCCCTCTGTATTTTGTATATAGAAAAATGCAAAACACATGATGCTTTACAGAGACAGTGGTCTGCTAACACAAGGCATAGACATGCACTATACATATTTGAGATCAACTCTACATCAGTCTGATTGAGTGTTAATGTCCAGGAAAACATGTACCATCCCATCACCACCTATGTATATATGACTAATCCACTCTTAGATTTGTTCACACATATCACCAGTTTATAATAATTTAGTGGTTCCTCTTGTTCTCTCATCTTCTTTCTTATATTCATTTATGAGATAGTAATGACTTTCACTATTGTGTTTTTTATCTTTCTTCTTAATACTGGATGTGGCAAGAATCCTTAAGACATAGAACTAGTCATGTGTATTCTAAGGTGATGACATATATGTAAAATTACATAACTCATGAAACTCTCTCAAAATCTCTACACAGTTTGCTTACCTAAAAGTTGTTACACGAATGAATGTAAAAATGTTAAACAGGTCCTTTTTTTTATTTTTTATTTTTATTTTTTTTTTTTGTTTTTTTTTTATTTTTTTTTTTTATATATATATATCTTTCATGCCAGCCTTCAAGTGCCATTTCAAAACCTCGGACAAGGTTCATTGTATCTTTGGGAGAGGGGAAGGTAACAGCATCTCAATATTCCTTACTCTTGTTCTCGTGGACTGCTCACTAGGCATGCTTTTAGCTACAAAGTGCAAGCAAGAACTCTCTGCTTGCACGACCTTCACCTGGTGAATCACAGTGCTCATTCAGACTTACTCAGCTAGTAACAATACTTTCAGGGTGTGATTGGAGAACTGATTCCCTATTGAGTATGAGTTCCCATCTACATACTGACCAGGAAGGCACTTGTAGTAACTACATGTCTACCTGGCTAGTATGAGTCAAGTGACTCCCTTTATCAAATTATTAATTCCCTTTTCCTCTTGTCATTTTCTTCCCTTGTTTTATTCCAACACACCCTTATAAAACACTTACCCAACAATCACAGTGAATATTTGAACTTGTACAGTCCCTGTACCTGTTCAAACTGCCTAGTTGGTCTGGAAACAGACCACACAAATGCATACAATCTCAGGCAACGAAAACATGTACCATGTCTTCATCCTACTTATACTTAAAATCTTATTCGATGTTTCGTAGCCATGGCTGTTTGCATTCCTTTTTTAAAAGACTTACAATCCTTACATCAAAAAACAAATCTAATGTTATTCTCTTTTTTTTTTTAGAGCCATTACCTTATAATTTTGGCTATACATGAGAAGTGAAACTTCATCAAAACATTAAAAATTATAAAAAAAATAAATAAAAAAGAAAATTAAAAAATAGATCCTTATGAATCTGTATTTGAAATCTACCACTTAACCAGCTTCTTACATCCCCTGATCATACTTTTAGTGTGTCTCCATCACGAGTCCCTGTCACAGGAGAGATGGGCATCAATCACATTCCCTATGTACGTCTTCAGTGCCTGCTCCAGGAAGTGATACAGGTTACCGCTTTTGGTATAGCATTCCACTTTTCCAACCAGCAAATGATCAGGCCACGTAAGCTGCAGACACGACTTAAAAAGTTTATTGTCCTATATATAACAAGACAAAAAAATATTAGCTTTTATCAAAGCACTGAATATGATTTATGTTGCAGAAAGTTGGAGTTTTTTTGTTTTTTAAAATGTTGCAAGACATGCGTGAAAAATTATATTAATTATAGTAATGAGACCAGTTTGACCTATGAAGAATTTGGGTTACCATAGTCTCCCCTCCAGCAGTGCCATCAGGGGGCGCATGTCCCAAGATGTGTGTGCTTGAGGGCAGCAGGACAACAGCAGTTAGCCTAATTGAGCACATTCTGTAGATCAATAACAAGGAGGGAACAAGACACCTCAATGATGTAGGTTAATTCACCAATTTTGAAAATATATATATAACATATACATCTTTTTTTCTGTATCCCATGGAGCTCAAGTTGCACGACAGCACTGCATACATATGCTGTGAGCCACAGGACTTAAAACCTTAAATTTGGTGAACTACTCTAATCACAAGATTGGATACACATTGCTAGATTTCCTTGGCACTGGAAAAACTGGAATTTTGACAGTATCACATGATTTTTTTTTAATATACAAGTTTAGCTTCCAACTTCTCTGTTGGACCAGAACAGTTTTACTTTGTGTGAGATTTTAGACTGACCTGTCTTTTTATTTAAAGAGTTTATGAATCAGGTCAGATGGACAACAAAAACTGTAACTCTAATATATATGATTATATGTACATACAAGTAGGATTTTAATGTCTGTCCTTCAAAATGCCATGGAAGCCTATCACTGTGGCTCATAATGTACATACAACAAATGCACGCAGCAAAAAATAGATATATGTATATATATTTATATATAGTAGTCCAACAAAATACATGCCGATGTAATAATAATACACATTATTATGCTTTATTCTTGCCTTTGCAAGCGATCCACATAGTTTAACTGGGAAACATCATCGTGCCTTTGTCATTACATCAGACAATTAGATTTCTTAACCATTCTAGTTTATTTTAGATACTTTCTGACTGATGGACTACTGTTCCTAACCATTCACATGCAGGGTTTATCTATTCAGTATGTTGCATTCAACACAAGACACTGTACACGAACAACAAGCCTGTCACATGGTACTGTTCGCATCTGCCCAAGGCCTTGCCAGCATGCACACAATCCTGACTCGGCCCAAAACCCAGGCAAGTTGGCTGACTCAGCTCCAGAGAGACGACACTTCCCTTCCATTCAGTTTAGACATCTAAGGGGCTACCACAGCACGTCCCTTCTCAAAGCTCTCTTGCTCTTGTTGGTGACACAAGCATTTCTGTTGCTGTTACAGTGCATTTGCAGCTTCATATGAGGGGCAAGGGGTTATTGGTGATCATCTCGCTGAGACAAGCAACAAGCCTCGGAGAACTGGGTGTCGGTGAAAGAGTGGCTCTTGGCACCATATCTGAAGTGTTCTTTTTTTTTTGTTTAACGAAATGGCAGACCCAAATACACTAAGGGATATTGTATCATGTTACTGATCTCACAATACTTGCAGTGACCTGGCAAGAGGGAAAGAGAGCACAAGTCATTTTACCAAACCCACACACATCCCTCGAATGTGGTGCTGATGAGCAATCTATCCCGAATTCTGTTGCTGCTGTTTACTTTTAGCTTTCATTTCTCTGTTTTAGTTTTTGATTTTCTCCTCATTCCTTTTTCATTGATGTTTTTGTACATCCTTTTTTTTCCAGAATTGAAAACTGCTTCAAGGCTCTTCAACAGCCTGCGCTTCTCTTCACAAAAAATCTTGCTAGGACGAAGAAGGGTTGGAACACTTTCTCCCTTTGGCCTTTTTATCCTTTTCTTTTCGCGTGTCTAGACCAATGGTCTTCTCAATGGCTGCCCCCTCATTATCCTTGGCCTTGTGAACAGAAAACGTGAGTAAATTTTTTTTTTCTATATTTTTATTTTGTTGAAAGTTTTTTTTTTTTGCTAGAGTGGTTGGACAACTCAAGCTGAAATTTTAGCCACAGAAACCTCTCCCCAATATTGATTAAATCATATACGTTATAAAAACCCTGTTGCAACTCCATTGGGATTTTTTTCTCTTTTTCCTTCTCATCTATATACCACTTGGGGCTTGCTTGGGTGTTTTCTCTTCTTTAGGAAGAAGATAAACTAACCATGCATAATTTTTTTCTCATAAATACTTCTTGTCTATAAAGCTAGAGTACTCTCCATTACAGTAAAAACTTGAGCAATGATAGCCACAATTAATATTTATAAACACTGTACAGCATATAAAAAATGATAAAAATGCATACAAAATGCCCCATAATCACAAAAAATGTGATGAAGCGAGTACAAAGTTTATAATTGTGCCTGAATCCCCGAGAAAACTGTACTGACCACATGGGGCTACGACATTCCCATCTTGAGAAGCTGTTCTGTGTGTGGCAGCACGTACATGTGTGGCTGACAACCTTTCACTCATCATTAACGTCCAAGCTCGGACACCTTTCTGATTTCACCACATCTGTTCCATCATCTATGTTATATAATGTTTTTCTTTCATTCTTTTCCTTATAATCATTATTATCTATTTTTTTTTAGGACATTGTCTTCCTTCGGGCTATCCACATCACGTAATGATCAGCCACGAACTTTTATTTTTACGTCACTGACTTTTAATGATGCCAATCTAGACTGCCTGTGCTTTCTTCCTTCCTTCCTTCAAATTTAAACATAGGCAAAAAATTAATAACAGGGATACACATACTATGACATAGTTTGTTTTGTTTTTTGTTATTTTTTTAATGTAAATATAAATATATATAGAGTTTATATCACAGTTTAAGTTTTCGCCAATTAATATTTTTTTTAATTAGGTCCATCTCTTGCTTTCCATCAGCATGCTGTCCCGGACTCACCCTTGTCTGCCAGCACAATACAGCGGTGCTCAAACGTAACAGAGCAGCTTCAAAATTGACAAGAAATTCATTACTTTTAACTTGCACTTCCAGCTGCTATATGACTGATCCAGCCATACACAAAAATGTTGCAGTCTAAATTGCATATACTATTTACAAAAAAAAAGAAAAAAAAATACTGCAACAGCTATGTTCCACTACCAAAACCACTTGTAGTGGCATTGGTCCATATTACACAACTTTTTACTGTACAGAGGTTTCAACTCCTCACAGAGTTCATGAAAGGGAAAGTCAAACTCTATAAACAAACATGGATCCCAAACCCCAACATGACTGTGGCCAAAACTTCAACTTCTCACAAGGACGTGTGTCCAGGCTAGCAATATTTTTCTTCAGAGCAAGTATATAGAGCTGAGCAGAACTTCAACTAATCTAAATATCCCAGCAGTGGTAAGCTCAGCACATTCACTGTATTGACTGGAAACAGCTACACCGATAACAAGGAAATCATCGGAACATTAACACTTTCTGTAATCATGTAACCTGTTGAGTGAGGTAGAAGACAAGTAGGTAGTTGGGAGCATCAACTCAAATGTCTTGAGACATGAGAACCTGTACATATTTGCAAGTTCTTTGCAATATACTTCAGTTGTGAGTTTATGGCCGGACTTGGAAGGTTATTGTACAAATCATTGTCACTTAGAAACCTTATATGCAAATTTCTACTTTGTTTCACAGCAATTATATCAGTTTATTCTTTTTGCCTTTAGACATCAAAAATAAGAATTTTGCACATGAAACTTCTAGAGCGAGGATTTGGGCAGTATGCGAGATGAGGTCACTCTATGATAAATGTCACATTGGCTCTAAGCTACAACAATCAACATTATCTAGTAATGATCTCTACAGCCGGAACCTATAGCAGGAACTCGCTTGGAATACACATATGATGGTCACATATGAAGTCTCTAAACACCTTGGAGTTAAGGAGCAGCTCCAAGAGAGTTACCATGTTCAGGCTCTTGGTAGTTTGACAAGCTATTATCCGACTCCTGGAGCGAGGAATGGGAGGGGGTCGGGGATGTCAGGAGGGACGAGATGGGTGACGTCAGGCTCGAGGTGAGGCTCAGGCCGACCCCACTACTACTGGCAGTACTGCCGCTGCTGATGCTTTGGCCATCATCCTTGTATGGCAGGGGGGAGAACAAGGGCTGATACGTGTTGCTGTACTGCTCCGAGAGCGGAGCAGGGCTGTATGGTGTCTGGGTGTATGAGGGTGGGTTGAGGTACCCTGCATCACCAATAGGAGACTGGCAGTGGTCTGGATATGAAGGTTCTGTTGGGTGATGTTCAACAATGTAGCTCTCCTGGTTTGGGATGTAGGGAGCAGGTGAGGGAGCCAGGTTCATGGAGTGTGATGAGGGACTTGGCAGCTCAATGGGGCTCTGAGACAGTTCAAGGGACTGTGGGGAATTCATGAAGGACACAGGAGGCTTCATGTCCTGGTAATTATTAAGTAGATTGGTTGAACTCTTGATGATCTGAGACACAGTAGCATTTGGGCTCTGGCTCAGGTTGTGGGAGATGTCCAGCATGGTGGGAATGCCTTGGTTCATGTTGGAGGGCTGCATCATGCCTGGTGATGAAGACTGGATCATACTGTGGGGAGAGTCCATCATGCTGTGTGGTGACTGCATCATGCTCTGGGGAGACTGCATCATGCTGTGGGGTGAGGGGAGCATGGAGTGTGGGGACTGGAGTAAGCTGTGCGGGGACTGGACCATGCTCTGGGGGGAGTTGCAGTGCAAGGGTGGGGAGTGGACCAGAGGATTGTTGCCTTCTGTGACCAAATCTGTCAGCGAAGGGTCAGCCTCCATATTCTGCAACATCTGTTTCATCTGTTCCAATCCATTGCCTTGCAGCATCTGCTTCATCTGCTCTATGTCCATCCCGTTTAACATCTGTCTTATCTGTTCCCCTGTCAGCGAGTCAACTTTATTCTTCACATCCAGATCAGAAAGGTTGAGATCCTGGCGACACATGGTGAGTTGCCCTATGGGTATTTGTGGCCTTATAACATTCTGCATGTTTGCACACATCAAGTTCCGGCGCTGGACAGACATGCTCTCAAACAGCTCTGAGTGGCGTCTGATGGCCTGCAAGGTCCGCATCAACCCATCAAACAAAGGCGTTCCTGACACTTCACCATACTTCCATAAGATGTACTGCTGCAGAATTCGCTGGAAATTCTCTCTCGTAGCATCCTGGCCATCACAATTAAACACAATGATCAGGACCAAGAGGTAGGCCATGCGGGAATCCACATTGTACTGTCGGAGGGAGCCCAGGATCTCTCTAAACTTGCTGAAGACTTCTGGGGACATGGCCTTCTGAATCATGTTCATGTTGGTGACCATGGGCTGAGCTGGACAGTGGACATTATTGTAGCTGCCAGTTTCCTCGTTGATGAAGCTGGAGGCAAACACCAATGCAATAACTGTGATATTTTTCTTGATGGCCATTCCCTGGACCATGGGTGAGAGGTTGTTGAACTCTGGGAACTGCTTTAGGAACCGTGTCAATCTTTCAGCAAAGCGTTTGTAGATGGACATCACATCGGCCGGGGCATTTTTGGTGTAGGGCAGCTGCGTGTCAACCAGCTTGATGTTGCTGATCACACGGGTTAGCATGTCAACCTCACTATCATTCAGGTACTGCGATGCTGGGTTGAACACACGCTCCACCCTCATTTCTTCGTCATCACTTTCCCTTTTGATGCCTCTGCCAAGGCTCCTGTCAGGACTCTCTTCCTTGGTGCCACCCTGCTGCATTGCCTTAGGTGGGATTGGCCCATACTGAATGGGCGTGAGGGGTCCTGAGACGGGTGTGGGCGGAGAGCTGTTCGGGGAGGACCCCGAGGAACCGAGGTCTACCTGGCGTGTGGGCGGGTGGTAAGTGGGCGAGGGGTTTGTATTGTGTTGGTAGCGTGACACCTGCGTTTTGGAGGGGGCATTGGTGTGGTAGGTTGAGGAGGCTTCCTTCATGACACCACTGGATGCTGTGCTACATGCCCGTCCCCCACCCCCAGCACCACCCACATTGCCCCCGCCACCCGAGCCTCCTGTCGAGCCGCCCTGCTGGTACATCATCCGTTTGGTGAGGCGCGTCTTCATCAGCTGTAGTCTCTCGTCCTCACTCATAACCCATGACTTTGTCATGCCGATGCTCTCACACTTTGCAAACCTGTGGCACAAGGCAAACAATATGATCACAGAACTACTTCGTTATCAGGTTAGGCTGAAAAACATCATGTACCTAGTTATTCAGAAGTCTGGGATATTTTATTTTTTACTTTAATTAATCTAAAAAAATGTATGAGAGTGAGAGAACAATATCACATACAGGAATATAATTAAACTTTATTCCTCTTCGTACCCTATAGAGCAAACTAAATATATTGATCACATTGGATGAACCAGACCAAACATCACAAATGAGTGAACCCAATCAAAATAAATAAACTTTCTAATAGACATGATACGACTACCTGACTACCTAACTGACTGATGACTTACTAACTACATAGCTGACAGACTAACCAACATGGAAACTAACCTGCAATATTTACAAAACTTCCTCGAAGCAATGGAGATGGCACACTTCTGGTCTCCCCCACAGCGGAAGTGCTTGTATGCATCATTCTGCACGGAGCGCCGGAAGAATGCCTTGCAAGAGTCACATGAGAGGCCTCCGAAGTGCAGCGATTTTGCAATGTCTCCACATACCTGTAACAACACAACAAGCTTAGTGTGAAGTGACACTGGGAAATTATGGAAATGAATTGTGTGTGTGGAGATAGTGGGGAGACGGATTATGTAAATGATTCTGTATACTCACATGGGGTATTATTTGAAGTATTATTGTACTCTCACAAGAGTGAATATTATGTA
>BOPN01004599.1:82500-85000 GCA_017312705.2 Penaeus japonicus
CGAGAGAAGAAGACGAATAAAAAGAAGAAAAAAAAGTTAGCGGTCTAAAAGTTTATAAAACACAAAGACCCAAAAAAAAGTTGTGGTGACAAAAGCACTGTCAACAAGAGAAAGAGAGAGAAAGGAAAGGAGGGGGGAGTGAAATCTGATAATGTAAGGCCGAGGGAGAGAGAGAGAGAGAGAGAGAGAGAGAGAGAGAGAGAGAGAGAGAGAGAGAGAGAGAGAGAGAGAGAGAGAGAGAGAGAGAGAGAGAGAGAGAGAGAGAGAGAGAGAGATTGACATATAGATATATAGATTGATAGATAGATAGAGAGAGAGAGAGAGAATGTCAGACAGACGGAGAGAGGGGGGCGGGGGTAAAGAAAGAACAACAGAGCGAAAAAGAAACTCAAATAGCGAAAGAAACTATCAAGAGAAGGAAAAGAGGAGAGGAGAGGAGAGAGAGGAGAGAGAGACAGGGAGAAAATAGATGTGAAAGGAGTAACGAATGGGAAAAGGGGGTAGGCTGGAATAATGGGCAACGCCAAGGGAATATTAATGAGACAGTTGGAATAGAGGGAGAGGGGAGATGGAACATAGAGAGAGAGAGAGAGAGAGAGAGAGAGAGAGAGAGAGAGAGAGAGAGAGAGAGAGAGAGAGAGAGAGAGAGAGAGAGAGAGAGAGAGAGAGAGAGAGAGAGAGAGAGAGAGAGAGAGAGAGAGAGAGAGAGAGAGAGAGAGAGAGAGAGGGATAGGGAGAGGCAGTAACCAGGTGAAAGAAGAAAGGATGTAAACAAGCTGTGATAATTCATTATTTATCATACGTGTGAGTGTATATCCATGTCTCTGCCACTCCCACTGCGTATCACTTGTTCTGTTTCGGATTTGGTTTCTCTGTGTGTCTGTTTCCCTCTTTATCTCTTTATCGTTCTTTCCTCTTTCCTCTATCCTTTCCTCTCTTTCACTACGTACGTATATACACTTATACTTATACATTCATAAATACGGAAAGATTTGTCTATACATAAACATATATACACGTCCGTGCCCTGTAGCCTACATATCCCCCCCTCTCCCTCCCCTACAAAACTAGGCTACTACACTTCTCCCCCCCCCTCCCCCCCCACCCCCTTAAAACACCTGCACAACACAACGTCAAAGAAACCCTTCCACAAAGCAACGAAACTGCACCGTCACCGTACCTTATACACACGCTGTTCCCTCGCGTACGGCCTTCTGGTGTACCCGATAAGACACACTTCCTCTCCCTCCACGCACCCCAACCTCCCTTCATCCCTCTCCCTCCCTCCCTCCCCCCTCTCTCTCTCTCTCTCTCTCTCTCTCCCTTTCCATTCACGCTCCCCTTTGCTCTCCTCTCTCGTATCTCGTCTCTCGTCTCTCCTCTCTCCCTTCTCCCCCTTCCCCCATCCTTCCCCCATAGTTATCCTCTCTCCTCCGCCCCCCCCCCCCTCCTTTCCCTTCCTCCTCGCGGTCATCCTGTCTCTCCTTTCCCATTTCCCCTCTTCCCTTTCCCCTCTCCTCTCCCTTTCGCCCCCAACTCCTCCCTCTAGTTACAAATGTGCACTACTTCCAAAAGTTTTCACAAGACCACCAGAGCAACGCGGTGAGTCAGCCGAGAGAACAAGGAACATAACAACACCGTTTTCTGTTGATCTTCGTTTGTCAAATTTATCTATTATGAAGTTTTATGTTGATATCTCTTCTAAATATACTTCTGTAAGAAAGAGAGAAAAAGAGAGAGTGAGAGAGAGAGAGAGAGAGAGAGAGAGAGAGAGAGAGAGAGAGAGAGAGAGAGAGAGAGAGAGAGAGAGAGAGAGAGAGAGAGAGAGAGAGAGGGGGGGGGGGGGAGATAGAAAGAGAGGGAGAGATAGAGAGAGAAGAAGAGAGAAGGAGAGAGAGGGAGAGATAGAGAGAGAAGGAGAGAGAGGGGCAGCGGAAGATAGAAAGAAAGATGAAGGTAGAAAGGGAGAGAGGGAGAAAGAAAAAAGAAAGAAAGAAAGAAAGAAAGAGACCTATGCGGCACGGCCGAGAGAGGCCTAGCGACAGAGAGGGAAGCGGTGGCGCCACACTCCCCTCACATGTGTGTGCACAGCCACGCGTCCGCCGAGGGGAGGCATGCGCTTTGTGCGCCTGTGAGTACGCGTGTATGTGTGCGTACGGAGGTGTGAGGGTATACGTTTGTGTGTTTGTGTGTTGCAAGGCGACCGGCATAGGGAGATGGCGGTATGCGTTTGTGTGTGATTGTGTTATTGTGATTGTGATTGTGATTGTGATTGTGAGTGTGTGTGTGTGTGTGTGTGTGTGTTGCAAGCCGTCCGGTGTCAGGGAGGGGACATGTGGCGTTCCCCTTTCTCCATTTCCTCAATTTATTCTTCTCTCCCATGTCCTCTTCTCTCCCCTCCGCATAACCAATCTTTCGCTGTTTCGTATCGCTCCCTTGCCCTCTCGCTCGGTCTGTGAGTCTTTCCCTCTCCATCTCTATTTCCATCTCCCTCTCCATC
>BOPN01004600.1:5000-14365 GCA_017312705.2 Penaeus japonicus
GCAACCTTCAGCAATAAGAGCAATAAACATCACAACTTGAAGATGATTGCCGGTGGTCCTTTCCTGTGAATCCAACACTCTGAAAGTCACTGATTACGGGAGGCTGGAAAGGGGATGTGGTTGTGGGGAGGGGGGGTTGGAGGGGGTTGGGGGGAGGGTTAATACATTCGGACATACAAACATCTCTCTGTTTATCAATTTATCTCTCTATCTTTTCTATATATCTCTATATTTCTGTCTCTCAGTCGTTTTCTTTATGTCTATCTATCTATCTGTCTATCATTATACCTGTCTATCTATCTATCTGTCTATTAATCTTTACACATCTAAATTCATTTATATCTATCCATCTATGTTTTATGATTATATCTATCTGTCTGTATCTATATATCTAATAATCCAATTATTTGTATCCACTATATCTATCTATCAATATAGATTCATAGATAGATAAATAAATATATGTATATATATATATATATATATATATATATATATATATATAAATATATATATATATATATATATATATATATATATATATATATAAATATATATATATATATATATAAATATATATATATATATATATATATATATATATATATATATATATATATATATATAATATATATATATATACACACACACACACATATATCTGTGTGCATGTGTGTGCTTTAATACAATTCAAACAAAAGAATGACTACTCTAAATGATTCATACTTCAAGCACCAAGAAAGATCTACTAATTCCCCTTCACTGAAAGTTCCTCCCAAGATCAGGTGAGGCGATCAGACCGAAAAGCGAAAGAGAAATAAAGTTCGTTTCTGAGACAAGACAATTCGTTTCCTTTTAATGGTGGAATTAAAAGTTTTATGATCTGACTATGGAGAAATAATGAGAGGTTTTATTTTCCTGTTTTTTTTCGTGTTTGTTGTTTCTTTTTTTGTGTGTGTGTTTGTTTGATGTTATTATTCTTGATGTCATTTTTATTGTTTGTCTTGTTGTTTATGTTATTGTCATTTTCTTTATCATTGTTGTTCTTACGATTATTGTTATCGCTATTGTATTTGGTGTTGCTGTTATTATTATCATCATTATTATTATCATTTCTTGTTATCATCATTATTTATAATTATTTTTATTATTGATTTTATCATTATTATTATTTCTATTATTATTATTATTATTATTATTATTATTATTATTATTATTATTATTGTTATTATTAATATTGTTATTATTATTATTATCATTATTATTATTATTATCATTATTATTATCATTATATCATTATTATCATTATTATTATCATTATTATCATAATCATTATTATTATCATTATTATTATTATTATCATTATTATTATTATTATTATTATCATATCATTATTATCATTATTATTATCATTATTATCATAATCACCATTATTATCACTATTATTATTATTATCATTATTATTATTATGATCACCATTATCATTATTATTATTATCATTATTATTATTATTATCATTATTATTATATCATCGTTATGATGATTGTCATTATTGTTATTATCATTATCATTGCTATCATTATCATTATCACTGCTATTATTGTTATTATAATTGTTGCTATTTTTATTATCATTATTATCATTATCATTACTTTTATTTTCATTATCATTACTATTGACATTACTGTCATTAACATTATTATTGAAATTATCATTAGCATCCTTATCATTATCATTATTATTAGTATCATAGCTATCCTTTCTATCAATATTAATATTATCATTATCATTAACCTCATTATCTTCAAATTATTATTATCATTGCTACTGCTATTATTATCATTATCATTATTGTTATTATCATCATTGTTAACCTCATTATCATTATCATTATTATCGTTATCATTACTAGTCATAATCTAGTGAATGCCGTTTTCCTTTAAATATTGCAATTAATATAGGAAGAATGTAATCATTATCAATATCAGAATAAAATCATTTAGTAAATTTGCCAGCATTCTTATCATTTGCAACGTTTTCATTTTATTATGTCTACAATTAGAGTTAGAGTTATTATCATAAAAGATAATCATAATATTCGTGACGTCAACAACAAATTTTCCTGGTATAGTCCGTTGATGTCATTACCTAAATTATCTTTGCATTTCAATTATCAAAGCAATTAATAATCATTATCAACGCAATTAGGAACTAAGCCCTTGTTTAGGTCAACACTCGTTATGCATAAAAAAAAAAAAAAAAATGAAAGAAAATTATTATTTTCACAATGCAACATATCATCAAATTTTCCTTTCATATTCACAATCATTTCTAAATTTATCACTATATACGCCATGGTTCTCGTTATTCGTTATATAAGAACAGGCTAAAGAAAACACGGACATCGGGACATCACCCGTTGCTCTATCTGTTGTGGACGCGAGGACCATTATCTTGCCCATAAATTTTCAGCTTAAGATTGCCCTGGTTGTATGGAGAGCTATATATCTACACGTGTGTGTGTGTGTGTGTGTGTGTGTGTGTGTGTGTGTGTGTATGAAAGTATATACACGTATACATATGTGTTTGCTATGTTTGGATGTATGCTGTCTACGTATGCTTTAATGTGATTCTTCATATGTATTTATGATCATGATAATGAGAACATTCCATAACGACGGATATGTACTTTTATCTGAACCGTTAGGTTTACGTTCTGGAACATTTCCCACACGCACATAAAATATCAAAATAAAAATATTATCTGTCCAAGTTTCAAGTCGTAAACCTGTTATATTATTTTCTTTAATCTTCATACTGAAAAATATTCCACTATTAAAAAAAAAAATTACTTACTCACACTACTTGTCTCCTTATAATTCAAATGTTAAAGAGCGACCTATTCAGACAAACTATTCTATTTTTTCTTCTTTCTCTAATTCTATCTATCCATCAATCATTCATCCCACATTCTCAGACGCTCTTCCCTCATTCTGTCCCATAAACCACACCAACAAAATATTCTATTCTGTGGCCCTAGCACTGACTGTCGTTACCCCGCCGCCCAATATGACGTATATGTATATATATGGAGGGAGTTTGGGAGATTCGTAGAAGTACAGCTGGTTTATGGTACAGGACACAGCATGAGAGGAAAGGCATATGGAGCCAGGGGCTTCATCTGCTTATCTCTCTCTCTCTCTCTCTCTCTCTCTCTCTCTCGGAGCTCTGTTTCGCTGGTCTCTACTCACTGCCTTCCTGGTCTCTGTGTCTCTTGGTCTCCTGGTCTCTGGTCTCGTGGTCTTCTGGTCTCTGTTAGCTTGGTCTCTGCTTCTGATGTATGGATGGGATTTCGCTTCGGTTCTTTTCTAAAGGTGACTGCACACACATACACACACACACACATATGGATATATATATATATATATATATATATATATATATATATATATATATATATATATATATATAGATATATGTATATATATTTATATATATACACACACACACACACACACACACACACACACACATATATATGTACATATATATATATATATATATATATATATATATATATATATATATATATATACATATATATATATATGTATGTATGTATATGTGTGTGTGTGTATGTGTGTGTGTGTGTGTGTGTGTGTGTGTGTGTGTGTATGTGCGTCTGTTTGCGTGTATGTGTTTATGTGTATATCTGTGTGTGTGACCATACGTTTATAATCCCATTATTTACTAATTTCCTTATCGAACTACCTTCCTTTCTCCTTTTACTCTGTTCCTTCTTATTCCTTCTTTAATCCTATTTGCAAACCCTGTCATTATAAGCCGGATCTGATATAAACTTGCTGACAGCCTTTTCCAAAGTGATTAATCATGTTTTGGAAATATATCCGGTCCTTTCTAACTTTGACTTTGAACGGGAAGATTTACAGCAACTGCCCTGGTACCGCTACTGTGTCTGGTATGCTGACGTGCTACCAAAAGTGAGGATGATCCTGAATATAATTAAAAAAAGGTAAAAATTAATGGTGATAAGGATAACGTGATATGATGATGATTTTCATAGTTACTTATATATTGAGTATATTGATAAGTAGGGATCATAACGATAATGCGATCGAATATCTGTTTATGTTTATAGATATGGTGATAATTACATATACAATCATAGTGATAGCTACCTCCTTTGGATCTCTTAATTCACCTTTTTTCTTTCTTTTTCTGTCTCTCTATCTTCCTATCTCCCTATCTATCTATCTCTCTCTCGATTCACCTCTCTCTCTCTATGTATCTATCTATCTATCTTTCTCTTTCTTTCTGTAGATTCATCTCTCTCTCCCTCTTTCTCTATTTCTATCGATTCGATTCATCTCTCTCTCTCCCTCTCTCTCTCTCTCTCTCTATCTCTCTCTCTCTCTGTACAAACAGAGTTACGAGACAGCTTGATGTAGTGACCGCAAGGTTACGGCTTGGCTACAAATATTACTGGGAGTATAGTGTTTCAAACAATGCTGAGGGAACTGAATGTAAGTTGTGCAGTCAACCCTATTCACACACCCTTGACCACTATGTAATGATATGTCCTCTAATTGAAGAGTTTCGTGAAAGGATTGAACGTAAAACATTGTACAGTATTGCAACATCCTTTATAGAGGACGGCATTTTATCAGATATATTACGTAAACACAAGGACTTTGCCTGTAATAGATAAAATTGCAAGGTCTCTCTAGAGTGATATACATGCACTACTATGTCTTATGTATAGCTTTGCCCTAGCTTATTGATTGACAGGGTCACAGTAATATCTGCTTTACCAACAATGTATGTCTCAGAATCTAACATGAACTGTACAAATCATTTAGGCATAGTTCCTATGCCTATTCATGTGTATACAATGTATATAGTATGAATAAACATATAAAAGTCAATCAATCTATCTCTCTCTCTCTCTCTCCCCCCCTTGATTCATCTTTCTCTCCAATTCTCTCGATACATCTCGCTCTCCTACTTTCTCTATTTCTATCGATTCGATTAATCTTCCTCTCTCTCCCCGTCTCTTTCTCTCTCTCTCTCTCTATCTATCTATCTTTATATATATATATATATATATATATATATATATATAGATAGATAGATAGATATAGATATAGACAGATAGATAGATATTTCTCGATTCATCTCTCTCTATCTCTATCTGTCTCTCGATTCATCTCTCTCTCTCTCTTTCTCTCTCTCTCTCTTTCTCTCTCTCTCTCTCTCTCTCTCTCTCTCTCTCTTGCGAAAGGAAGGACAAAGTAACACAGGTATGTCTGACGTGACATTAAAAAAAGGGGTAAACAGATAGGTGAAACAACGAGCGTATGCAACAAATATTTAATGGAGATAAAATCAATAATAGGAAACATGAAATATGAATTCAAATCTCTCTCTCTCTCTCTCTCTCTCTCTCTTTCGATTTATCTTTCTCTTTCTCTCGATTCATATATCTCTCCCTCTTTTTCTATTTTTATCGATTCGATTCATCTCTCTCTCTCTCTCTCTCTCTCTCTCTCTCTCTCTTTCTCTCTCTTGCTCTTTCTCTCTCTCTTTCTCTTTCTCTTTCGTATCCGTGCGTGTGAGAGACAACTTAACAAAACGTTTTGTCTTTGATCCTACCATTAACAGCGTTCCTTGTGCGTCCTCTTCCTTATATCGATTCAGTGTTTTATGAAAGAAATATATCGCATGACAATTCTTTCTCTCTTTTACTCTGGTTGCGTTGACGAAAATACTGTTTGCTCTTTATCATTCACCTTTGCTTCTGGTCCGGTTCTCCAAGTTGCCTCTTCCTATCTCTCTTTGGCTTTTACTTTTTCACTCTTTCTCTTCCCCCTTATTCCTTTTTTTATGTCTGTATGTTTTTTTCTCTTTTTTTTCTTGGTTTCTATGTGTTTCTATCTCTTGCTCTCTCTCTCTCTCTCTCTCTCTCTCTCTCTCTCTCTCTATCTCTCTCTCTCCATCTCTCTTTCTCTCCCTCCCTTCCCCCTCCCTCCTCTCCCTCTCCTTGCATGTTTGCGCGCGAGAGAGATGAAAAGGCGAGAGAAAGAGTGCGAAATGAAAGGTTCCGAACGAGACATCATCAGATTCCCGCCGTCTCCGCCGCAGCCGTCATTCTCCCGCGCCCACTTCGAGTTGGAATGCATTTCTCCATCATCCATTTTCCCGCCATTTTTCTTTTTCTTTCTTTTCTTTTCGTGTTCTGCCTTTCCTTTGTGATTTTTTTTCTTGTTTCTTTCTTTCTGTCTCTTTTTCTTTCTTTCTTTCTCTGTCTCCGTCTAGGAAGACTTAAAGAATGGGAGAGATGATAATGATAGGAATATTAGGATAAGCCTAAGAAGAATAAGTAAAGAATGGAAGATAAAAGAAGTCACGGATGTGATTCACATTTCTCCATCATCCATTTTCCCGCCATTTTTTTTTCTTTTCTTTGGTCTTTCTGTCTTTCCTTCCTTTTTGATATTATTATTGTGATTTTTTTCTTCTTTCTGTCTCTACTTCTCTCTTTCCTTCTCTGTCTCCGTCTAGTAAGATTTAAGAATGGTGGGAATAATAATAATGATTAAAATATAAATATCATGATAACAATAAGAGCAATAAGTAAGGAACGGAAAGTTTAAGAAGAAGGCAAGGACGTGAAGGCGAGAGAGACGTGGTAAGACTTTAGATTTTCAAACCTATCATCTTCCGCCTCGAGAGAGGATGACATTTTCATCACCTGAATTATTTAGGCTCGATCCTGGTACTTTCCCGTGATGTTGCGTGTGGTTTGTGTGTGGGGAAGAGGCAAGGGAGAGGATGAAAGAGGAAGAGTGGGTGGGAGGGAGGGAAGGATAGTGAGGATGATGATGAGATAGAGAGAGAGAGGGGGGGGGGATAGAGGGAGAGGGAGGGAGGGTGACGGTGTGAGAGAAGGAGGGTGAGGGAGAGCGTAAGGGCAAGGGTGAGAGAGAGAGAGCGAGAGAGAGAGAGAGAGAGAGTGAGAGAGAGAGAGAGAGAGAGAGAGAGAGAGAGAGAGAGACAGAGGCAGAGATAGAGAAAGAGAGAGAGAGAGAGAGAGAGAGAGAGAGAGAGAGAGAGAGAGAGAGAGAGAGAGAGAGAGAGAGAGAGAGAGAGAAAGAGAGAGAGAGAGAGAGAAGGAGAGAGAGAGAGGCAAGGAGGGAGACAGAGAGGGAGGATAATTAAACTGATTAAACTGAAAAGGAGAGATACAAAGGAATAGATAAGAATAAAAAATAACAAGAGATGTGGATAATTAAAGGGTGAAAATTTAAGGCATGAAAAACATGAATATTGAAAAATGTGTTCATGCAAAATCCCTCGCGAGCCAGAAGCTTTTAATGAATAAATTAAAACTGTTAAACGGAAAGACGGTTTATACATGTATATGTTTAAGTATATGTATTTGTATAAATATGTATATGTATATGTATATATATAAATATATATACATACATACATATACACACATATATATATATATATATATATATATATATATATATATATATATATATATATATATGTATATATATATATATATATATATGTATATATACATATGTAAACGTATCACTATATATGTCAGGATCGGGTCCAAATAGTGCTATAAGGGTGATATGTGCTTTTGATGGGCGAAGTTTAAGATTTATGAAACCTGTTCATGCATATCTAACGAGAACGGGCGAGGAAATTTCAACACTTGTTACAATGGACCGCGTTCTATGAGCCGAGTCATCTGTCTTTACGTCGTGAACAACGCGTGATGTTCTATGCAGACTTGTTCATCAGACTTGTTGAACACTGCTGTCTTACATGCATGATTAAATCCGATAGCCGGAAATGAAGCGTGGATAGAGGATAGGGAGAGAGAGGCAGACATGAATGTGTATATATGTGTGTGTGTGTGTGTGTGTGTGTGCAGAGAGAGAGAGAGAGCCAGCCAGACAGAAACAGAGAGATAGTTGGATTGATGTTAGGTATATAGGTATATTCATATAGGTACATACAGTAAATAGATACCATACAGATTGATATAAATAGACATAAATATATAAATAGACAGATACACAGCTAACCAGCCAATTAGCCATAGAGATGACTTATATATATCCTCCCAGAACCTACCTACGCCAATACTCATATGTGTCTAAATAAAGATCATATTGTCATCACCTTTCGACTGGTTTACAAAGGAAAATCGATATAGCAAGGAACACAACTTGATAAAAGGATTGGAAAATAGCGACTTAAAAAGAGAGATTCAAAAGGAAGAAGAACGAAGGAAGATAAAATACAACCAGCTAAAAAAGCGTGATGCATTATAACAGGAGCGGAGATACATACAAATGCACACACGCAAAAAAGGGCCGGCCCGCTGTGCTGGCTGGCGCCGCGATGTCTGTGTCGCACACTGGCTCTATGCTGAGCGGATGGGGGGGTGGGGGGTGGGGGTGAATGTGCGGTGGGGGTAGGGGTGAGTGGGGCAGTGGGGGGTGGGGGTGAGTGGGGGTTGAGGGCTGGGAGTGAGGGAGGAGGGGTCTGAGGATGAGAGGTTGGCGTGTGGGGGTGTAGGGAGCAGGGGAGTAAGGGAGGGGGGTTTGGAGGACGAGAGAACAGGCGGGTGAGAAGGTGGGTGGGGGCGAAAGGGCTAGGGGTAGAGAGGGGAAGAAAAGGGAGGAAGCAGGAGGGAGAGGGGAGGGAGGGGAAGGAGAAGGCACGATAAGAGAGAAAGGGAAAGAGAGAGAGAGAAAGGAGTCCAGAGTGTGCTTAGGAAGATTAACAAAGTGGCAAGACATTATTGCAGATGGTCTTAGATTTAGGGAAGATAAAATCCAGAAAAATAAGATAAGAAAAATTACACGACAAAAGATACGAAAGTCGCAACTGCCAAACACAAGCAGTTACGCAAATGCAGTTATTTTAAACGCTCCTTAGGAATATATTATTCTTAGCAGACACAACAATGTATATATCTATCTCTCTGCTTATATGTATTTATTTGTTTACGGTTTTGTGTTTGCGTGTGTCGTTGTTGTTACATATAGCTAAAAGACCTTTAATGTCACGTTTGAAATGAATGATGATAGTGATAAATAAATAGATAAAAGGAAATATAGCGTGAGGTCGAGAGGTAAAGAGACTTCGTTCTGTGTGTGTAAATGTTTGTGAGTGTGTGTGTGTGTGTGTGCATGTGTGTGTGTGTGTGCATGTGTGTGCGTGTGTGTTTGTGCGTGTGTGTGTGTGCGTGTGTGTGTGTTTGTGTGTGTGTGTGTGTGATTGTTCTGTATGATTTTATGTTCTTGCAAGAA
>BOPN01004600.1:15977-33477 GCA_017312705.2 Penaeus japonicus
TTTTCTTTAATAATTTCGACCAAATCTGATTTTTTTACCCGACAGCATTTAGCCGAATTCGGACAAATAAGGCCATAAATCTCGACACATTGTGCAGTGCGTCTTACCCACCATGGGTGCTTCATCACCCTCTCATCCCCCCCCCCCCCTCCTCTTCTTACTCTCGCCACCTTTACCTATAGTCAGGCTTACCTATATCCTTCGGTCCTCCCTTCTTCCCTCGGCCTTCTCGCTTCTCTTTCCTTCTCCCTTTTATTCCGTTGTTCCTCCTTCGCCTGGTCCTCGAGGGCTCGTTAACTTTTTTTTGTAGGTTTTAGAAAAAAAGTCTATATTTATTCATTTGTTCGTTTATGCTTTGGTAAATGCCTTTTTGTTTGCGTTTGTCATTGTATTTGTAGATTTGTTTATCAATGTTTATCTTTTGGTGCCTTTGTTTGTTTGCTTTATTTGTGTGTGTGTGTATGTGTGTGTGTGTGTGTGTGTGTGTGCGTGTGTGTGTGTGTGTGTGTGTGTGTGTGTGTGTGTACGTGCGAGAGTGCCCGCGTGATTATAAGTGTGCGTGTATGGGAGCGGTCCGAGAGAATTTGATGGGAGAGAGATAGCCATTGCACTCTATTTAAACATATCCACCTGTCTAAAATTCGAACTTCGTATGATGTCTTAATTTGCCTTTCACTTGCACTTATTGAGAAAAAGTGCTATCAAATATTTCCAGACTAAAGTAAGTGTCTAAGAAATCGGTGTAATGCAATGTACGGCGAACTATAGTTAAAGAACGTCATCCATTCGATAGCTGCGATGCCCCTCATAACAGCTCAGGTAGGAGCACCTCAGAGAAAGAGAGAGAGATGCCTCGTCAGCCAATATTCAAACAATTATCCACCCTCCTTAGTGACATCACTTCACACCACGCGGCATCCCCAGCATCGAAACCAACATCACTAAACTCAAATCAAATAAAGTCAAACAATTTCACCTCACAGGGATGCCGATAAAAATGGGTATTAATTGGCACGTCGGCATGTGGGAAGAGGGAGGTCGGGGGTGTACCCAGCCAGCGAGTACAGACGGGCTGAAGCCACGGATCTCGGCGGGTGTACGTAGGTTGCGCTCAGGCGGTGTCGTGACGTGCGTGCTGGACTCGGTTCAACCCGGGCTTCCTCTCCCCGCCTCGCCTGGTGTTCGGAACTTGTGTTGTTTTTTTGTCTTTAAAGAACCGGTGAAGATTTTTTTTTGGTGTTTTTGAACTGAAGTGGTTGTGTGTGTTTGTTTTTTTTATTGACTGTTTTTTTTAGGTACTTATATGAATGGTGTATCATTCGATGAGAAACAGTGACATGGTGCATTTTGTGTGGCGGTGAAAAAAACAAAAACAAAAACAAAAACAAGAGAAACTAGAAAAGAGTGGAAGGAAAATCTTATTCCAATTTATTCCCTATTGGTGGAAGAAGGAAGAACAAATAAAATACCGTGTGTAATTCTTCACTGAAAAGGACAGCGTCGAAAAGTAGACTCATTGATCAGCCGCGCTAGAAAGAAACAAACGCGGAAATAATTAAATCATAAATCAAAAGAGGTGGGAAGTGCAGTTAGGTTAATGTGCGATAAGCTATCTGGACAAGAAGACCCACATGGCGCGCCTCCGATCGCCACGAAGCGAGCGATCGGAGGTCATCAGCTGGAGCGAGTGCGCCGAGGGGAACTTCAGTGGTTAATGGCACTTCAGGGCGCTGTGTTTATGTAAGAACCTTAACGCTGTGACGAGTTTGAAATTCATGGCAAACATTCGTGTCATACGCTGGTTCGGATGTTGAACACACACGTATATACATGTGTGTGTATGTATGTATGTATGTATGCGTGTATGTGTGCATGTATGTGTGTGTGTATGTATGTATGTATGTATGTATGTGGGTATGTATGTATGTATGTATGTATGTGTGTGTGTATATGTGTCTATTTTTATTTCGTGCCATCCCTTTTTTGATAAAGAATATACTTGGAATAAGGCTCACTTCTATCTGCATGAGACTATTAGCATCACTGTTAAAGTCTCGGCCACACCAGAGTCGCCAGAGGACATGTTCCCGCGACACGAAACTCGGACCGAAAGGAACACGCGGGGCTGACGTATTATCTGGGCAACAGCGAAGTGACTTGGGTTAATTGCAGCGAGGTTAGGGCCGCCATGACCTCCGGCCGTGTGTTGCAGGAGATGAGGTGGGGGAAGGGGGGATATGGGTAAGGGTAGGCGGGGGGGGGGGGTATTTGAGAGCCTTGTGGGGACAGAGGAACCCAGAGGCTGTTTTTTTTCTATTTCAATTACATTTTAAACGTTTCTCTCTGTAGTGGGTAGGATTCTCTCTCTCTCTCTCTCTCTCTCTCTCTCTCTCTCTCTCTCTCTCTCTCTCTCTCTCTCTCTCTCTCTCTCTCTCTCTCTCTCTCTCAATTTCTCCTTCTTTCCCGTGCTGCACATCCACCACCACCACCACCTCCTCCTCCTCCTCCTCCTCCTCCTCCTCCTCCTCCTCCTCCTCCTCCTCCTCCTCCTCCTCCTCCTCCTCCTCCTCCTCCTCCTCCTCCTCCTCCTTCTCTTCCTTCCCTCCCCCCAGCATGGTGAAGGGTGATGGAACAGTGGATCATTCACGGTGATATTAAAGTGTATATTAGTCGGTGACCTTTGCTGTGTCGGGGCTGACCTGAGGCAGGGGGGTTCCGGGGCTATGAGTGACGCCCCGTCGGGATAACGCCGCCCCACGCTGCTCCTCCGCCTCGTCCTCCTCCTTCGGTGCCGTACCCGAGGCGGCCCGAAGCGAGGTAAAAGGAGGCGACGAAAAGCGAGGTGAGGCAAAGGGGTTGTTGGCAGGCCTACCTCCTTAAAAGTTAGAAAGTTATGTCCCGATTAGAAAAAAAAATATTAATGAGAATCAGTGGCGTTAAAACGTTATTGTTAATAAGAATCAGTGATGTTCAGATGATATTAGTAATCAGCATCAATGGACCTAAAATGATATTGTTGATGAGAATCAACAATGCCAGATACGTGATTACCATTTCGATATCATGTCCTCTTCGGAATTTCCTTTTCGATGAAAGCGTAATATCGAAACGTCAGTTGCAGACGCTCTTTCACATCCTTGTCGACGTCTATCAGTGAAGGTTAAATAGAGACATTTCAGGGGACTGTTGACACTTCACGTTTGATCGTTGCATTGCCAGTCCGTTTGATTTATGAGTGGGAATTGATATACATCTAAGGAAGGGTACTCTGCCTAATTTTAGAGAGCAATATATGCTTGGTGTTAATACAAACAGACGTTCATCAAGACACTAGATCATACACATGTGCAAACACGCACATTCACGAAAACAAGTAAATGAAAATGATATATATATATGAATATAGGTAAAGGTAGACAGAATAATCCAAAACTTAAAAAAAAACACATAAAGAAGATAGAGAGAAAGTAAAAACAAACAAACAAGCAAACAAAAACAAAAAACTAAACAAAACTGGGAATCCCAACATACAAATCCACATCCATAAAGGAAAGAGAGAGAAGGACAAAAACAACAACAGAAAAATCCAAACATACACACTCGCACAACCACATAAACACCCAACCAACAACCCAACCGTCGTGATACTTTCCCACCAACCAACCAACCAAAAGCCAAAATAGAGCTCGTCCTGTAGAGGCTACGAAGGCACCTCGCTGGGTCTTAATGTGTCCGCGAGGGGGTGGGGAGGGTGGGTTGGTGGGGGAGAGGCACATTCACTTGGCTCAGAGGGAGGGAGGGGGGGTTAGGACGAAGGGTGAGGGGGGGGGGTGGAGGATAGTTCTCACGGATTGCTTGCTTGGATGATCGGTGGATAAGAGAGGTGTTTTTTTTTTATTGTTATTATTATTATTTTTTTTGGAAAAGGTAGTATATGGTCGGATTTTTGTTGTTATTATTATCCTTACTAATATTGTTGTTGCTGTCTTCGCTGTCGTTCTTGTTGCTGTTGATATTGTTGTTGTTATTATTGCTGATAAGTTTTGCATTTTTCGTGTTCTTTCCTTCTCTTCTCCTTCATCTCCGCCATCACCATCTTCCCCTCCGTCTCTCTCTCACGCCCAAAAGAATCACAATTTGTGCAATCGAGTATATCCGTTTTCTTCAAGTCTTGAGAGTATTTTAATCATAGGGAAGTGATGAAGAGACCCATTTCTCGAAACTTGATTATCAATTCAAATTCTCGGCAACGTCTTAATTTATTTCCTGTTTTCTCTCGCATTCCCTTTCTTTCTTTCTTCGTTCTTTTTTCTCTTTTGTTAGTATTATTATTGCTATTGTTTACTGTTATTACTATTTATTTGTTATTTTTGTTGTCGGTGTTGGTGTTTTACTATCGTTATTCTTATTTATGATGATGAGGGAATAATGATGATAGTAATGGTGATAGTAATGATAAGGATGATGATGTTGATAGTAAATATAATGGCAATTGATATAATCATTATTTTGATGACATTCCTTATCATCATTAAATATCATCTTAGTTCCACTGATATTCCAAGAAAAAAAATTACGTATATATATATTTTTTTCTTTACAATTTAATTCTTATAGTCCATGCCTTCCAACTTTCCTCCTCCTTTTGTATGGAAAGGAAGAAAAAAAAGACAAGCGATTATATATTTTACTTAACTTTTATTTCCTAGGACCTTTGGTCAAGTGGTAAGAATCTTGAGAAAAAAATTCTGCCCCTTCTCTTCTTGCGTCCATTAATCTTGGCCTTTCCCTTTCCCCTTCCTCGATCTGGCTTGCTGACTGGTTCTCTCTCTCTCTCTCTCTCTCTCTCTCTCTCTCTCTCTCTCTCTCTCTCTCTCTCTCTCTCTCTCTCTCTCTCTCTCTCTCTCTCTCTCTCTCTCTCTCTCTCTCTCTCTCTCTCTCTCTCTCTCTCTCTCTCTCTCTCTCTCTCTCTCTCCTCCTCCTCCCTCCTCCTCCTCCTCCTCCTCCTCCTCCTCCTCCTCCTCCTCCTCCTCCTCCTAATCATCATTATCATCATCTTCTTCCACCTCCACCTTCTTCTTCTCCTCCTCCTCCTCCTCCTCCTCCTCCTCCTCCTCCTCCTAATCATCATTATCATCATCTTCTTCCACCTCCACCTTCCTCTCCTCCTCCTCCTCCTCCTCCTCCTCCTCCTCCTAATCATCATTATCATCATCTTCTTCCACCTCCACCTTCTTCTTCTTCTTCTTCTTCTTCTTCTTCTTCTTCTTCTTCTTCTTCTTCTTCTCCTTCTCCTTCTCCTTCTCCTTCTCCTTCTCCTTCTCCTTCTCCTTCTCCTCCTCCTCCTTTTCCCCCTCCATCTTTTCCATCTCCCCCTCCATCTCCTTTTCCTCCTCCATCTCCTCCATCTCCCCCTCCTTCCCCTCTCCAACCCTCCTGATATCATTACCTCTCGTCAAGGCAAGTGTTGTATGGAGGCGTATCAGACGTTCCCTTTGGGCGTCAATGAACACAAACGAGACAACAATGCCGCCCACGCTCCGATTGGGACAGAGGAAGTCACAATCAGCGGGCGGAACTTTCCCTTCGCCTCCTAATCATCTGCCTTTTCGCGGGAGATCTGAGCGGCGATTGGGGTTGGGGTTGGGGGGGGGCAGAGTGGGGTGGAGGCGGAGGGGAGAGGTGTTTGTGTCCAGTTCGCGTGGGATCTCATCTGGCCGTTTACGTCGTTGATGATGCTGTGATTGGCATTTTAAGAATGGTTTTGGTTTTGTGCTTATGTGCATTTTTTTGTGTGTGTATTTCTTTATTTATTTCGTAGAAATGTTTTGGATATTCCTGTAAAAAACGACAGGTTTGAAAGGGAGAGTGAGAGAGGGAGAGGGAGAGGGAGAGGGAGAGGGAGAGGGAGAGGGAGAGGGAGAGGGAGAGGGAGAGGGAGAGGGAGAGGGAGAGGGAGAGGGAGAGGGGAGAGAGAGAGAGAGGGAGAGAGAGAGAGAGAGAGAGAGAGAGAGAGAGAGGGAGAGAGAGAGAGAGAGGGAGAGGGAGAGGGAGAGGAAGAAGGAGAAGGAGAAGGAGAGGGAGAGGGAGAGGGAGAGGGAGAGGGAGAAGGAGAAGGAGAAGGAGAGGGAGAGGGAGAGGGAGAGGGAGAGGGAGAGGGAGAGGGAGAGAGAGAAAGAGAGATAGAGAGTGTCTTGCACGGCTCAAGTTATCATGGTCAGCGTCTTTGATTAAGCTGACTACAGTCATTTATTGGATGACAATAAAAAAATAATGACAACGAAGATAGATAAATCGATTTAATAAGACAAAGCTACGAGTCACCATCACACAGACGATTGCAGTCGCGTCGTCGAAACTTCCTCAAGGACTCGCCAGGAAAGCCACGTTATAATTATCCTTTTCGTAAACAGTAGTTAGTCGGTGCAATCACGTTAAATCTCGAGGCGAGCCACTTTATCATGTTATAATTATCCTTCGATGCTGATTGATCCATCCTGTTTTGCAACGTGCAGGTACAATCACATCGGCTGAGGTTGCAGATTCATGGCACAAGGTCCTTTCTCTGTCTGTCTGTCTATTTGTCTTTCTCCCTCTCTCTCTCTCTCTCTCTCCCTCTCTCTCTCTCTCTCTCTCTCTCTCTCTCTCTCTCTCTCTCTCTCTCTCTCTCTCTCTCTCTCTCTCCCTCTCTCCCTCTCTCCCTCCCTCCCTCCCTCCCTCCCTCCCTCCCTCCCTCCCTCCCTCCCTCCCTCTCCCCCTCTCTCGACTCGTTGGAGAATCGCTGACGGCGCAGAACGATTGACTTTTGTTACGTTGATGCCATCGACGACTCGAAGCTTATCCCTTGATTTTCTGAGACGCGGAGAAAGTGGAAGGATGCTACGATACACGGGAGGAGCTAAGGCGGTGATTGGATGTTGATGCTGAGGTCTAGAGGGATTTAGAGGGATTAGGGATCTCGCTGGCTCTCCCTCTCCTTCCCTCTCTCCCTATTTATTTCTCTTTCTCTCTCTTTTTTCTCTTTATCCTGCTTTCTTTCGTTCTTTTGCTCTCTCAATCTCTCTCTCTCTCTCTCTCTCTCTCTCTCTCTCTCTCTCTCTCTCTCTCTCTCTCTCTCTCTCTCTCCCTCTCCCCCCCTCTCTCTCTCTCCCTCTCTCTCTCTCTCTTCCTCTCTCTCCCCCTCTCCCCCCTCTCTTTCCCTCTCTCCTCACCTCATTGATTATAGACGGGCATAATCACCTACGCGGAATAATTGGTTAATAACACTTAATTACGCTCTTCACTCCGGCCAATGGGAACGGACGCTCACGCTCAATCAGCCAATCAGCTTTTCGAATCCGAATCATGGGTGTGATTGGGTCGGTAGGCCACGTTTTCTTCTCTCTTTAAAAAGAAAAACTTTAGAGTGTAAAGAAAAGCCCTTGCGAAAGTTCCCTTTTATTGTGTTATTTATTTTGCGTTGTGGTCGTACTTTTTCTTCTTTTTTTTTTCTTTCTTTTTTTTTTTTTTTTTTTTTTTTTTTGGGGGGGGGGGTTGGTTGGAAGATGGACTTTTTGTGATTTGGTTTATTTGTCTATGTTCTTCCTTTGTCTTTGTTTAATTATTTTGCCATGGAGATAATGTCTGATTGTTTATGTTTGTCCAATCTGTAAAGTTTCCTCATATGATAGAATTAGGGTTGATATAGCCAGAAAGAGGTCCCTCATTTTCCTCTCTCGCTCATTACTTGTGACGGATCAGATGACAGTGTTGCCAGTGATCTGTCTATTAATTCATAAGGTTCAAAAAATATTATTACATACATTCATTTCGAAGCCTCATTTTCAATAGATGTTTCAGTACTTTAAATACAATAGCTGTTTCGGTACCAATTTGAAGGTTATGTAAAGTCCAAAAATATCTCGTAAGCAAAGAAAGGGATCGATAGAATATATATAACAACCACCTAGTTCAACCAAATATCGTATTCCTACTTCTTTTAATCCACCAATCAAACAGCTCTTTAAAACGGCAATAAAACCTTATCCGGATCTCCGATGTTCGCATGTCAGAAGAATAAACAAAGCCTCGAGAGGGGAGGGATGGGATGGTGGGGAGGGGAGGGATGGGATGGTGGGAAGGGGAGGGATGGTGTGGGGGGAGGGAAGGGATGGGATGGTGGGAGGGGAGGGGAGAGATGGGGAAGGGGAGGGAATGGGGGGGGGAGGGATGGTGTGAGGGGAGGGAAGTGGAGAGATGGGTGGGGGGTGAGTGGAGGGGAGAGATGGGTGGGGATGAGTGGAGGGGAGGGATGGTAGAGGAATGGGATGGGACAGGATGGGGAGGGAAGAGGAGAGATGGGTGGAAGGAGGGGAGGGTACATGTAAGGAGAGAGGGGGAGGGGGAGGATAGATAGCACGTCTGTGTGGAAGGAAAGAGGGGCTGGGGTGTAGTTGGGAGGGAGTAAGGGGGGTAGGGGGTAGGGGGTAGGGCTAGGAGTTGATGCGCATAGGAAGGAGAGGAAATGGCACTCACAGGCAGGGTGCCATATACAGGAAGGAAAGGGAGCGAAGGAGAGGTCAGAGGAAAGAGGGAAGGAGAGTGCTTTGTGTACATGTGAGAGTAAGCACGAAAATAGAACTCTCTCTTTCTCTTTCTCTCTCTCTCTCTCTCTCTCTCTCTCAGAAAGAGTGAGGGGGGACCATGACCCTTGGGAGGGAGGGGTCGGGAACAGGATCTGAGGTTGTCGCTGTTTGGTAAGTAGGTTAGTTCTCGTGCATAGATAGGGGATAGTCTTGTTAAGGAGAAGTTTATTATTTTCTTGGCTATTTGTACAGTAGTTTTTCTTCAGTCATTAAAAGTTGAGTTGTGGCGTTAAAGCCCCTTGTTTTGGTAAGATGTATCTGCTGTTAAATTTATATTTATACGCTGAAGGTTTATGCTCCAAGAGAGATGTCTATACACATTTTAATTATGATAGGCGTTGGTCTCTACAGCAGCAGCCATTGGTAGCATTAGCGAGGGGCATGAGAGCGGCACCGCGGAGTCCAGGTCCTGTTTTCCGCAGCTTCATCCTAAACAGGAAATGTGCCATAACCACTGCGTGTTTATATGCACCGTCCCTGCGCGCCCTCTGGGTTTAAGATCAGTGCGTCGAACCCACCCAGGCTCCCTAGAGGAGAGAACAGCATAACCCTTGCCCGTATAATAATGAAATAACCCGTGTAGTCCCCCTAAGGAGCAGAAAGCCCAGTGTAGAGAATCGCCCGGGGCGGCTGTAGCTCGGGCGGAGCGTGGGGAGAGAGGCCTAGGGCGCCCCCTGGCTCTAGCGGGTCGCCCTGAGCGACGAGGCAATAACCCGGGGATAACGTGGGCCATAAACGCCAGGAAGGGTCGGCATGGAAACTCTTTACTGCGCAATGCTCATATTAGTGCCCGAGATGGACGGGGGAGGCGAGGGTGGCGATGCTGGGTGGAGATAGGTGCTCGGCGAGGGTGCGAGGGGGTGGCGGTAGAAGTGGAAAAGGAGATGGGGCAGGGAGTGGAGATGAAATAAGGGGAGGTTGGTGGAGGAGGTTGTGGTTGTGGAAATGGAATAAGGGGCGAGGGAGAGGGAAAATAAGACAGAGAGAGAAGGGGGATCTTTTTTGTGGAAGCACAGGGATAATATTTTCCTTTCTGTCTCTACAGGAACGTCAATGGTATAATGAAACGATTTAAATACGTTTAATATTTTGTTTTAGAAGATTTATGGTGGGAGAGACAGAATTACAGGTACACTCACTCGCCATTTCTCCATATTTTAATCTGCTATTATTATTGTAGGCGAAGTATTTTATGCACGCTTGAGATCTATATTTACCTTTTTATCCTTAGCATATGAGTCCTTATCATATGAATGCCATTTTCCAATCGTAATTATTTACAAACAGAGCGTTAAATCCTGCGTCTGAGACCGGAAAGTTATCATCCTATCCTTAATTCTCATGGGCTTGGTACCACATCGGGTTTACTCCAAACGCATACATGTTTGTTGGGATTATCCGCCGGCGCGTAGTCCAATAAAAGGGATTAATCCAAGAAGGGATTATCCCAGCGATTTAGGGTCGATTCTTACGTAACATCGGCCCGTTTCAGTTGGTCGAAAAGCAGGTGTAGCAGACTAGAGAGTGGGTGCATGTTAAATTGGAAACCCAAATAGAGCAAATACACAAAAAGAAATGCGTCAGTGAACATAATGGGATTAGAAAAAATAAGATTAAAATGGGAAACTTCAAAACCACAGATTGAAATACAAAACATAAACATAAATGGAATAAAGTCACTAAACTACAACAATAGCTTTCCGAATAGACGAGAGAGACTTCAACGAGTCTAAAGCAAGTTATCCAAATTTTCCACCACAAAGACATCGGGTATAGCGATGTTTATGAAATACGTACGTCTTTATATGATGGTCGATCTAAAGTAAAGTTCAGCTTAATAGTTTAGCATATATTTATTGAGGACGCATCTGCACAAAAGGATATTTGTTGTAGTGGGGAAATTGATCAACCTTGTGCTGTAGACGTGAATATAGTGTGAGTGTTTACACAGGCCGATCCGGAGGTCGCTCACATCTCGGCTAGGCCTATTACTCTCGTGTTTAACGGATAGTAAATTTTATGACGTTGATTATATGTAATCCTTGTAATTGCTGCATTTTGTACACTTTTTTTCTATAGAGAGGGGCCGTAAATATAATTTTTTAAAGCTATTACAGAGATCTCGACGACGATAATAAACGATAGAATCTGTAAACGAGGAAATCCGCCAGCCACCTGAAAAAGGATCCCGCTGCTATCCTGACGCTCCTGAGAGGATTTGAAGCTTTTTCGGGTGTTTGTGAATAGGTTCCTGAACACTCACTGTCACTGGGTCGCTGTGTTTGCCTCCTGGTCTGTTGTTGTGGCATGAGAGTGAGATTAGTTTTGCTCGAAAGCTTTTTACCTTAAGGGCGATTATCGTGTGTTGTGGATGGGGAGGGGGGAGGGGGGCTAGAGTTTCTATCTGCCCGTCTATCTCCGGTTGTTATTCCTGTATTCGGATCGGCGAGATAAGTATCATATTTCTACACGACGTGGTAGTTTAATAAGTCGCTTATTGCATCACCTCTCTCTTCCTTCCCAATCACATTTTTGTCTCTCTTAAACCTATACCCTACGTTCTCTTCCCCTGTTTCTTCATTTTTAACCCTTGCTCTCTCTCTGTCCTCGACGCTCCCTAAGCTCCCTATATCTCCCCCCCCATCCCTCCCCTCGCTCCCATCCCTTAAATCCCCGGCCGACCCTTCTTCAGTAGCAAGTCGTGCTATATTAGTTCTGGCCCAATGAGTCGGGAGAAGGCAGGCAGCCTCCCGTCCCTCACCCCGTGCGCCCTCTGGTGTCTTCTTCTCTCGCTCCTCTCCTCGCGCCGGGGTCATTAGTGAGGTCGATAGGGGTCACGTGGTGGGGTCATTTCATTTTGTAGGGTCATAGGGGAGACGGAGGAGGATGGGGATGGGGGAAGGGGAATGGTAGGGGAACCGTAATTATCATCAGCATCATCCTCACCATCATCGGCTACGTTCTCGCATTCGGGCATGACCTCTGCTACCCCTCCTTCGGTGTAGGGTCACGGGAGAGTAGGGGTGGTGCGGATGATGGAGACGGGGAAGGGTGTTGTAATAGCAGAGATATAGAGGGGAACGGGGTGTGAAGGCGGAGGCGGGAGGGGTTATCAAGAGATACACATGAATTCATTACGAAGTGTGAGGACGCGGAGGGTAACGCCAAAGACCATCTGCTACTGTTTATATATTTATCTATTTATCTATTTATTTATGTCTAATGGAATTCTTGACTCGATTTATAATCTTTCTTTTCCTTAGCTTTCGTAGTCAGTTGTATTCCTATGACTCAGTTTGACGTGTTCTCGCAATACCTCCCATAACTCTCTCCTCTTCAACCCGCCGCTAATGATCGCTCGGAGGGAGACTTAGATTACGTCAACGAAAATCATATGCCATGAGAAAACCTAACTCTCTCTCACTCTCTGGTGATTGATTCACGTTAGAAACCATAATACCCAGGGGAGGGAAGATAAAAGAAACTGGAAATAGATGAACAGAGTGAAAATAAAGAGAGAGAGAGTAAAAAGAAAACATTACAACTAGAAAAACAAAAACGAAAAAGCGAAAACTCGAAAGCCGTAACAGTGAAGAATGAGCGGGAGCGAGAGAGCCAAAGGAGAGCGGGTTTAAAGAGACAGTGAGTGAAGAGAGGTCGTGTTCCCCAAAGCCTTCCCGTCCATCCCTCACGTTCCCGCCGCCGAGACCCGGGGACAGATGATGCTCCTCCGCTGTCCGTTTTCTTTGTGCGGTGGGCGGGGCCTGCGACCTCCCGAGCGCCGACGAAAGTTTGGGAAGCGGCTTTCTTATGGAGTGCCCGTCCGCCCGTCCGCCCGCACCGACTCGTCTTGGGAGCGTGTGGGCGAGCGAGCGGATCGTGTGGATTGATTGATGGATGGATGGATGGATGAATGAATGGATGGATGGATGAATGAATGAATGGATGGATGGATGGATGGATGGATGGATGGATGGAGGAAGTAGGTAGGTAGGGAGGCATTTGGGGGGTGTTTGGTGTAAGTGGAGTAGGGAGGGGATGGGTAGGGGAGAGGGATTGTGTGTGTGTGTTTGTGGACTTTTATTATCTTTTAAAACAAATGCTTCTAAAGTTTTCCTCACTATACATTCTGATTTGTCGTTTCAATTTTTTTTTTCATAGAAGGAGTTTAATATTACGTTTCCTGATGACTCCACCCCACCCGGGCGAGAAATGTGACTTACCTTGAACGAAGAATTAATTCAATTTCGTCGAGCAATTAGCCTTCGTTAATTGGATCATCACATGTCGCGTGATATATAATTATCGTTATGATATTAATTGAATTATTATACTCAAGGTTATTTTTTTCTGATTATAGATACAGTCATTAATTAATGAGTCTTGTTTACTTGTCGGCCATGATCTTCCCAAAAGCTAATCGTAATCGTGACAAACCTTATTCTGTAAAACTTATAGCGTTTTTTTCTTACGCGATAGAGGAAATATAGTTAAAATCACAAATACAAGAAAGAAGAAAATTATATATTAAAAAGCTATATTTCATGATTAGATATTTAATTCTAACGCAGATTAAAGCCACACACTACAAAACAAATAAATAAATGAATGAAAAGAAAATATAATAAAATTATTTCCGTAGATTCTCCTTACTTCAGAGGAAGTTATCCATTACGTAAAAATAAAAAATAATTCGTGAATGGGCGTTCTATCCGAGCTTAACGACGCAGCGAAATATTAACCTCGTTCGTGACAGATGTAACCCATTGAGATCGTCATTTGTTTCTTGTTATGGGTGAGATACACGAAAGGTTTCCATTGAGGCCCACGCGGTTAATGGTTTTGCTTTGTCTTTTCCTTTGTCAGTTTCATTCGCTTTCTTTGTTTTGTATGTTTCATTTTTTAAAATCTGTTTCTTTTATTATTTTCATTCGTTTTTTTGTCTCTTTGTTGTTAGCGTACGGGTGTTTTGAACGAGTTCTATTTGAAAATCTATTTGTAGGGAGAGGCTTCTATGTATCATTATATGGATAAAAGTGCGTATATATGTGTATGAATGTATGTTTGCGGATGTATTCGAACAGAGAGAAGATAATTTCGAGGCGAGGTAGGAGATGAGGGGAGGAGTGATCGCGTCTTAGTCAAAGTGATCCCTTAATGAAGCCGAAACGTGACTGCTTCGCTCTTATCCCGGCTTTGAGTCTGTGTGGTTGACTCCTTCCCCGCCCCGCTCCCCTTTTCATCTAGACTAAGTACCTTCTCCACCTGGGTAAAAAAAAATCGAACTTTCTTTCCCTTCATCTGGGGCAAAGGACCTTCCTTTCTCCTTTCATTTGGACTGATTTTTTTTCTCATTCCCCCTCCACCTCAGCTAAATACTCCTTTCTTCCTATTTCACTTGGGTCCAAATTTCACTCCTTCTTCCTTCTACTTGGGTCCAAAATTCCTACCTCCCCTCTACCTGGGCCCAAAGTTTCTTCCTTCTTCCCTCCACTTGGGCCACAAATTTCCTCCTTCCTACCTCCACCCGGACCTAAAATTTCCTCTTTCTCTCTTTCATATGGGCAAATTTATTCCTCCTCCTCTTCTCTACCCAAACCAGAAATTCCCTCCTTCCTTTCCTTCTCTCTGTTCCCTCCTCTTTCCTCTTCCCTTCTACATTCCTCTTAGAAGTTAGAAAAGGTTGAAAATAGATCCTTTTTCCTCCCCCTTCTTCCCCCTCCCCCCGTCCTCCTTGCCCTCCACTCAACCGATCTCGACAACTCGTGGAAGAAGAAGAAGAAGAAGGAAGAAAAATAGATCTGTCTGTCATTTTCCTTCCTACGACGACTTATCTACTTTTTCATCACTCATTTTTATATCTATAAAAGGAAAGTAAAGCTTCCCCGTGACGATTCACACCTCCGATAGCATCAGGGAGCGCCGTGCCGATTCTCCACGCTCGGTCCCCGGCGTGAGATCTGGGCCGAGGATAGGTCTACGAGGATAGTCCCTCCCTCCCCTCCCCACCCCGGTCTAATCCCCGTCATAAAACTCGGGGCTAGGAAGGACTAGGCGGAACTGTGTGTTGTTACAAGAGGCGGCAGATACTACGAATGCATAGCTGGATAAGGAGGCCGTGTTATCTGGCCTTTTTATCTGCGCGTTGTTTGGGGAAGGGAGAACGGAGATTAATTTTTCACGCTTATCTTGTGTACCGTTCTTTACTGGAAAGTTGGGAGAATATTGATAAATATATTTTTTTACGATTGTTTTTTTTTTCTTCTTTTCCAGGAAAATAAAATGAGATATTGTTGATTTTTTTAAGAAAAGGCAAATTAGTATCAATAGCGGATACATTGATGTATTGAAATATGAGTGATTGAAGATAACTGATTCCTAGTGCTAGAGTCACGTTATATATACATGTTACATATTGCTGAAAAGTGATAAAGATGAACTGGGCATTATTATAGCGTGTATATATCACAAACACATCACCTAGCCTAGTTGTCGCATATTGGTAAGATAGAAACCAAAAACAGCGCTGAAGATATATTGGAAAGTACTTTAGCGTAGCAGCAGGACTGATGACACAGCTTATTGTCGCCACTGCCCGGAGATGATCCGCGGGCAGCCGTGAGAATGTCGTGCAGCATCCGCGTGTACGGCCACAACCAGTACGTGTCCGTCATCTGCACGTGCCGGGAGTGTGGCGAGGGTCGGCCGTGCCTGCGCCGGGACCAGCCCGGGAAACCCCCCCTCCCGTGCGCCCCTCCTCCCCTGATGCCCCTCACCTCCACGCCCTCCAGTCGGTCCCTGCCTGAAGGCTGCGAGGACCGAGGCGCGGGCGGCGTGTGGCGGCGCTCGTCCGTCAACACGCTCGACTTCTCCCTGGACACGTCGGTGGACTCGTCCTCGTCGTCGCTCCTCGACCGCTCCGGGTCGTGCTTCAGCGGTTCCAGCCACGACTCGAGGCAGAGCCGTGCCTCCAGCGACCCGGAACCCTCCTTCTTCACGCCCGCGCACTGGGTCGTTCCTCAGAGCGCCCACAGGGGCAGTCAGTCGTCCAGTGCCACCCTAGAGCATCGGGAGGCACTGCTGGGGGAGGAGGACCCCGGCCGGGGAAACAGAGGGAGTGCCAGTAGCAGCCTCCCGCCGTCATGGCAACATCAGCAGCAACAGCAGAAACAGGAGGACTCGTCGCTCTCGCGCAAAATTCAGGCCGCGTTCAGCTACCGCCTTCAGGACGCCTACAACAGGGCCATGACGGAGCGATTTCCAGAGTCACGGTAAGGTGGACACGCCCGCTCGTGGGCCATTCATACACGCTGAATAATATTCATTCTTACAGGGAAGGCAAGGTGTTCTGCTCAAGGCATTCATCACTCACCGCCGTAGATTCACGACGTCCTCGACCATGGGGACGTGATACACTTGGCTCTGAAAGATATTGGCAGGCTGTACGGATGCCATGGTTAGTTAATTCAGGGAAGGTAATGTATCCTCAAGCAGCGCTGTCTCATTAAGACCGAGTCAATATTACGTCTCATCAGAACAAGGTACTTCATCAGCACTTATGGCTGATGGTTAAATATCTCCGCTGAGGAGCTCCTAATTGTAAAAGTTATCCAATTTCATTTTCATAACCGTGTTTCTGGTGGTAAGAATTTGGAAAGAGAAAATTGATAATATTTAATTATAGCTTATGGTGACAGCATGTTTATGATGTTTAATAAGTTCGTATCGATATATCCACCGGGCCTTACTCTATCAAACTAACTATACCGTGGCTTCGTTTTGAATAGTAAGATTAGGCTAAAAATGCTGATACCGTATCGCCTACCGTACCTGAATGTTTTAATAGGCACGGAGTTACCACAAAGAGCCATGTGCCTGTATCATTAGCCGCCATCTCCACCCAGAGCAAGGCAATACTTTACGCTGGATCAATCCAATTCCTATAGGTCGTCCCAGGGTCCTGTTTTCCTGTCCTCTCGATCGTCGCCGTAAATCAAGGGGGGCCGCCGCACAGCCCGCTCTTAAGGGAACACGAATAGGTATTTGTTCCTTGTGATTACACTGGGCGTCGTCACCTGGTAGCTCTCGGGAGGGGCCTTATATAGTGGTGGGCCCGACGTCCTCTCCTAAGGATATAATAGTGCGTGCTTTTGTTCTCCGCCTCGCCGATGGCTGATCTATTATTTTCGTTCTCGCGTTTTGCATCTTTCGGAGGGCAGGTGTATAGTCTGGGTGTATGCGTGTAAGATTAATGTATTTAGTCTGAGGGTGAGCGAGGTGGATATATTATTTTCCCGATTTCAAGGTAGCTGTTTACAAGGTTCGCTCGCCCTTTCTCCCGTTTCGGCGATGGATCTACCTCCTCCTCGGAAGACGGTCTAGAGACAACCTTGAATCGAGGCGCCGTAGAAGTTTATGACCTGAGATGCTGTTGGTAACATATTACAACCTGAAATTACAAACGCCCCAAGGAAAGTATTCTTTAAAGGGACCTCATTCTAACCCCAACTAGTAATTACGACTTCATTAGTCTCGCCGAGTTCGTCGTTAGTGGAGTTGATTCGTCCCCGGAGTGCCTTCGTGACTCACGTTCCCAGCTCTGAAAGACGAACCTTCCCCCGACAACCTCTCCGGAGACGTCTAAATCTCGTAGATTATCGCCGAGGGATGGCTGGCGAGGCAGAAAATCGATTTGAAAGGTTTTAGAACGCTTTCACGATCGCTAATCTCCCTCGCCCGCGTGGAGATACGTGGCGTTGAGGAATCAGATCGTAATGGAGATAAGAGGGACCGCTATACAATGAGAGTTACTAAGAGTTAAAAGTATCGAGTATGAATTTTGTCAATCAGTAGTCAACTTGTATGAAGGATAATAG